>JAPYYV010017256.1:0-12187 GCA_030522625.1 Copidosoma aretas | reverse complement strand
GTTAGAATATAGTTTTAAAATGTTTGATGAGGCTGACGCACAGTCAGCGATTCTTACGAAAAAACATACAGAGAAAATTAATATACACTATGTATATAATTTTCCACGTCGCCTCCAACGGATCACTGATTTGCTTTATTAATCATATAATAAAATTGGAAGGCGCTGATTTACATCTGAATTAATTAATACGAGTCTTGGATCAGAGAGGGACTCTCCGGGAGAATTCTTAAAAATGCAGGAATGAGATTAATCAGAACCTACAGCATGTGGAGCTCACGGCCCCCGATAGCTCAGTTGGTAAGAGCACATCTGTCCGGTGTACAGAGGGTCGTGTGTTCAAGCCACACTCGGGGAAGATTTTTTTCATTCTTGCTTTCATTCTCCTGAAAAATCGTTATTGAGTGGTAAGTTACAATATAGTTTTAAAATGTTTGATGAGGCTGACACACAGTCAGCGATTCTTACGAAAAAACATACAGAGAAAATTAATATACACTATGTATACAATTTTCCACCTCGCCTCCAACTGATCACTGATTTGCTTTATGATTCATATAATAAAATCGGAAGGCGCTGATTTACATCTGAATTAATAATAGACATTGTTATTATAAATACATTCGTTAGTATCTACATAAATTTCAATGACATAAATTTCAAACATTATTTTCCTTATTTGCAACGTTGTTATCGCCAATTTCAACAATACTTATGTTAATTATTTTATCAATCATGCTTTTATATTGGGACAAAATAATGCAATAGGCTTATGGTAACTGAAGTGCGGAACAATATTTTGAAATTAATTATTGTAAATATCTTATTTAAACTGTATAAATCGTAGTTTTATATTGTGTAGTTCTAGTTTTCGATGGCTGGACATAGTAAGACCTAATGTTTTATTTGAAAAATAAACTTATGGTTGATTGATATCATTTGCAAAGTTAATACTGAAGTAGTCACTTAACATAGGTTCATGGTCAAATTTTTTGCAAATTCATTCTTTGAGTATTTCAGAACTTTGTTTGTACGAGTTCGCAGTTGTACACGCGCCAATAATATATAATGATATTACTATAATATTTCTATAATATATAATGGTTATGGTAAGTGTGTATACCTCTGTTCCTCTTCCCCTATCGCACCCGCTACCCCCCACACCTCCACCAGCGAAATAAGGATAAAAACCATTTTTTCTCTGTGATTTTAACCTTAAGTATTCTGAGCTTAACTCTCGACGACCTCCCCACACAATCACCGAAACCCCCCACATCTACCTCCACATATCGAGAAGCCCTCCCACTTAATAATGTGAAATTTTCCAAACTTTTTCGTCATTTTAAATATGAACATCAATGTTTAAAAAAGGTTAAAAATGTAATGCAAGTTTGAGTGAAACGAATAACTTTTTTGCCAAGCTTAAATATGCTTAAATTATTGTTATAAAATTTCTTATACATCCAAACAAATCAATTTTTGTGATGAACTGCAAGGATAATTTAAGCATATTCAAGCTTGCAAAAGGATTATTGTAGATGTTACTACTTTTTTGGAAGAGAATCTGTAAAAAAAATTCGTTTTACTCAAGCTTGCATTAACTTTTTAACCTTTTTTGAAGATTTATTTTCATATGATTTTACCTATTTTAGTTAATCTTAAATTACAATATTCTATTTTCTCATTAACATTAATTTGTTCTTTCCTTATAAATTACGTGCAGCTATAAAATTTAGAGGTGCACTTTCATGAGTGTACTTCTTTATATATCCAAGCACTACACCTCTCTCGAAGTCCTAATTAAGCTTCCTGATAGCTTAACTCTTTAATTATTTAACCTTTTTTTTGTATTTCAATGACAGTAGTATAGATTGATGAATAGATGAAACGTTTATTAATAGCTTTTGTGTCAAAATCTTGAATCCTTTTAGTACAACGTTTCTGCTATCTTTGGATGGCCCTCTTCAGGTATACTGTAAATATACATACAAAAATTAATATCTTTAAATAATTACAATCACAAAAGACGCACAGCCAAATACTTATCAGTGTGGAAGACACTGTCCTAACATATGAAACTAAACTAAAATAAAACTAAACCTACCTGAATAAGCAGCGTTATAAATATAAATTAGTCTGTAATTTCTATGCTCAGTTCAATATCGTAACCATCATAACGATACCGTCAACGACTAAAACGTACGTAGACGTTCATACTACTTTTTTGCAGGGCGTGTCTACAATTGATTGCTAGACTGCAGGTACAGGTGCACGTTTTTGGCACACTTAAACGAATACGATCCTTATCTTTAGTTAACAGTCGAATTACCAAAAGATAATGCGATTAAATTGTTAGATGTTTCAGTTTTTTAGGAATAAAATAGTAAATTGATTACTCATTGGTTTAGAAAACAAACACACTCAGGCACGTATTCAAATTTATTTTCACCCTGTCCAATTCCTCAGAAGATTAGGATTGCATTTGGTCTAGTGGATGGGGCGATTATACTAGCTGACCCACAAAATCACAGTCATAACCTCAAAATTATTCGTCTTTTACTTTCTGCGATCAACTACCCAGATCAATTTGGTACCGAATATATAAACATAAGACTAAAAAAACTAACCCAAAATAGAAATGATAGTATATACAGTAGTAAAACTACTTTCGCAACAAATAACTACATAGTTTCGCCCTTTATTAAGAACATAGAATACAATTTGAAGAAAATTGCCAAAAAATACAACACAAATATTGTTTTTATCATACCTTGGTCAAAAGTACGTACTGTCTGCATCGATATCGATGCCGAAACCCAAGGATTTGTACATTGATGGAACATCAAGTGCGCCCTCTATAACAGCGGGAGCAACAATATCTCGGAAGTTTCCTGCTGGCTGTGCTCTGCACTGACAGAACCCAGCACAGTACTGCAGTACGCCAGAAAGAAAATATGCGCGACTGCGACGAAAACAGAAATCGTGCTGTTTCTATGGTATTTACACAGGTTATTTTACCAGCGTATCTACTTATTTCTAACGTCGATTGCGATTGCAAATACGGACTGCGATATACAGCCAAGCCGACACAAAAAGCGTAAAAGTATGTAGTAGCATGTTTCTTTAAGGTTAGGAGCAGAATGAGACAACAGGTAGAACGATTCTAAAAAAACAAACAGAATAGACACTGCATATGTGATTTAATTCCACTGTAACTGCTACGAGGATCATCCTAACTGATGCACGATGGACGAGAAAATCTCTGTGCGGGCGTATGTACGTAGATGAATGTGTGCATGCGTGTATTTACGATACAATTAAAGTTTGTTTTTTTTGACGCCTGCCCCCAGCCAGCAAGCCCTCTCTTCGCTCGTGCTTGCAAATGCCGGGGCAGGCATCAAACAAAACAGTGACTATAGATATGAGAGAGGGAGAAAGATGGACGAAAACTCGAAGCTTCACGAGTCTCCGCTGAAGCGAGGACGAAAGTAAAAACATAACCGCACCTAGCACCGTCAGCGGAAGTGCAGTTAAATTATTAAAATTAATTGATTGACGTACTTTCGACCAGATATAAAGAAAAACATTATGCACAACACGGGAAGAATGTTGAAAACTCGGCTTTGCCTCGGACATATTATCTCGCAGTGCAGGAAATTCAAGTTTCTGCCCTAGTTGTGCAATATACTATTTGAAATCTTCTAGTAAACTATAAATTATCAATAATTTGAGTGAAGATCACATGGATAAATTTGATAAATGCGACGTAGTTTACCATATAAAATGCTGTGAGTCTAACTGTGATCTTTCGTCTGTTGGACAGACTAGTAAAGCGGTGAGCGTTAGAATCAATAAACACAAAAATTGTTTTAAAAAATGTAATGCTTGTGTAGACAGTTATTGCGAAAATTGTAAAAATGAGAGGAAGGGTAAGTCTGTTCTCTTTGAACATCTTTTAAGAACAGGCCATCATTTTAATTTTTCCAAAGATTATATCAAAATTTTAGATAAAGAAAATAATTATTTCCAACGCTTAGCTTCCAAGATGATCTATATCAATAAATTCAAAACATGAAACAAAAGAACTGATACACAAAATTTTAACTTAGTTTTCAAGAAATACGTTCACGAATGCTTAAATTAATTCGTACCTTTCTCCTATCTTATACGTATACTACACATGTATTCTACGTCTTATTACCAGTATGGTTATAATTTGCGGCCGCCTTTGCCTATTTGCACTTGAACCTATCCAGCAATCGATTGTAGACTTTTCATTGCAATTATTTTAAGATACTAATTTTTATATGTATATTTACAGTATACCTGAAGAGGGCTATACAAAGGTGGCAGAAGCGTTGTACTAAAAGAAATGAAGTTTTGGACAGAAAAGTTATTAATAAATGTTATATCTTTTTAATTATTTGAATTTACCTCGGTTTATTTCTGATAAATACTCGCACACTTTTTTTTTATCGTAGTATATAGTTACTTTTTCATGTTTGTGTCTTAAGTATTTGTACTAGATTCTTCCAATGTAACGTGCTTTTCAATTTTTTCAATTTTGGTACGCTCAGATGTCGTCATCTATTGTTTTCTAATTTTTTAAATAACAACGTTATCTGATGCTTTTATATTTGTAAGTTTTGAGCTTTCTTTTTAGCTTCGAACTTCGGATGGTTAGGAGTTAGGTTGAATAACTCAGAATCCGACACACGTTGATGCAGAAAAATAACTGTAATATTAATAGCAACAATAATTGTAAATAACAATATACAATCTTTAAATTTAAACTATGTTCAATTGTTGATTACCTGAATCAAAAATTATGTCAATGTAGATACTCAGAGCTTATAGTAACAATTAAGATAGTTATAGCATATCGAGTACGAATTTCTCGAGCGCTTGTAGCTAACTGACTAGAATACGCGGACGATGCGAGGCAAGAGTGGCGATGACGCTTTTGCTGGACTCTCGTAACGACTCGTGGTAGTTAAGAGTCACGCCAGCGACTAAGTTTGTGTGTACAAAACAAAATTACATATTTATTATTAATAAAAACACAATTTAATTGATTAAAAAGTTTGTGATCGAGTAAAGAATTCAACCCGAATCAGTGGATCCAATACCAAACGCTTAGTCTACCAGATATGCGGTATTTCACAATACAAATCTAATTTTTGTGTCCTCTTTCTTTTCTTAGCGTAGCGACGCAGGTGCTCGTGGTTCTAGTTGCATTAAATTAAAAATTTTGATTGCAGAATAAAACGATTTTTCTGCGAAATATTTTTACAAAATATAGCATATTCCAAAAACTTCATTATTTAAGAAAATTTATCTTCAAGATCTTCTACCACAAAATATTCTGAAACAACGTTCGCCAGCGAAAAAATCCATATTTTAGAAAAAAATCGTTTTTCTAAATCGATCAAATCAAATCAAAAAATCTTCGGGAATTGTATGATCTTCAAGATTTGCTACCAAAAAATATTCTAAAACAACATTTGATGGCCAAAAAATCACTTTTCACAAACAAAAACGATTTTCCGAAAGTAAGAAAATCAAAATTAAAATAAACAATACAATAAAATGAAAATTTTTTCATTAGTAATGATGGGTATCCAACACCAAAAAAAACTAACAGAATATCTACTGTAAAATATCCTAAAACAACTATAAAAATCGGTCAAAGAAATCCTGACATATGACTGATCACATACATTCCCTACTTACACCCACGCACACCAAGCTACTAAATTTTAATAATTCTATCTTAATACGTTGTTTTGTATATAATTAAATGATCTTTCAGAATGGCTATCGTAAAATATCCTAAAACAACGATGAATATCTTTAAAATCGATGTTTTCGAAAAAATCGAGTTTTAAAAATCATGGAAAACAAAATAAAAAATATAAGTAATAAATCGAAATTTTTTTTAAGAAGTAATCTGCTTTAAAAATCAAAAAAAACAATCCCGGCAATATTTTAATTGGTCAAATAAATCCTGAGATATGATTGATTTTATAAATGTTTTTCATTTCATCTAAATACGTTTCGTTGTGTAAAATTTAATGATCTTTTAGAATTCCTATGGTAAACTATCCTAATATAATAATAAAACCTAAAAATCATCTTTTTTAACGTAAATGATTTTGAAAAATCGATATAAAAAAATATACAGGATAACTCAAACTTTTTGTTAGCGGTGATAGGAATCTAAAAACATTAAAAAAGCCCTGTTGGATCAATATCGGTCGAGAGAATACTGAGATACAACTGATTATACACACACACACACACACACACACACACACACACACACACACACACACACAGAGGCAGACACTTTCTAAAAGTAGTGTATTTCGATCCTAAACTTCACAAAACGTGTTTAGAACATGTTTTCTCGACATTTCATTTTTCGTCCATAACAAAGCTTTCTTTACAATCAAGCAAAAGTTACATAAAAAATTTTTTTTTCGTGTACATTAAGTTGCATTGTAAAAACTGTACTATTTTTAAAGTATATTAGTGTACTTGGATGCGTTACAATATAGCGAATAATATTGCAATTTAATATATTTTATACTTATCACCCCTATGCGGTCTTACATGTTGTAAATATAAGCAGCAGTCGGAGAGCTTCGCTGGCTTAGCGGTTGGCGTGCTAGCTGCCTGGTCTGAGAAATTCCGAGGGACCGGGGTTCGAATCCCGTCGAAAAATATCGAGATTTTTTTCTCGGGCGTTTTCAATAAGAGGTGTACCCAGGATACCGAAAAACCAGTTACCCGATTTTTAAGACGATTAGTGGATTTTTTTGGACGATGTCTGGACCTCCTGGGGCTTCCTTCTGGGGAAAGCCAACACCTGGCCTGCTCGTCGGTAAAGTCACTATCGATTTTAACAGTTGATACGGTAAGGTAGATTGTTAATGGAGGAGATCCTTCTAATAATCTGATACCTTCCGGAGTGTGCTTGAGACGATCGCTGTGCCCTGTAAATAGTACCCAGTAGGATGGATGGCCTAGTCGTCTAAGGGGAAGTTTGCACCAGGCAGGGGCCCGCACGAAAGACTCGCATACTCGGGGCGGGGAACCAGGGGAGTTTAGGAAAAGAAGGGATAAGTTCGGGTAGGTTGGTTGGATTAGAAAAGAAAGGGTAGATACGTAAAATCCCAGAAATGGGTATACGTGGAATAAATAATAGAATACAATACAATATAAGCAGCAGTCTATATTATATACACCGAGACTGCGCAGTAGAAGAGGTCGTAAAATCTCTGGTCGTTAATTTTAAAGACATGAAAGTATCGTTTTGTGTTCACACATTTTATAAAAACTGTATTAAATGGCCGTTTTCGTTGAGATTTTTTTCGCTAATTATAATTAAATAAAATTATATTTGATTAAAAATAATAATAATGATGGTTACGATGCTACATATTTTTTTATGAATTAAGAAGATCCAGGAGGTGAATATGGACGTCTGCCTCCCCCTAAAGACCCACCATAATACGTTGAGTTACCCCATCTTCCGCCACACTTTATATCCGAATCTTTCCTAAAACGGCCAATATCTTCTGACAGCAAATTAGCATCTTACATCCACTCCTCCACACTCCTACAGCTCCAACACACGTCTGAATCATTCCAAGAACGACATATCTATTCCGAAGGTAGGCTAGATTTCGATATTATGTCGATCTAGAAGATTACTTTTTAATGCTAACAATACAATTTTTTAAAATAACTCATTTACAATTACTACAAAATGAAAAATTGTAATCACTTTGTTATCCGAATTTAAAGTTCTGATACTTCTTTCTACATATAAAATGCCTAAAAAATTTCTGCTGTCCCTTCGAGGTATTGCTACAACGCGTTAAATTAATTTTTTCAAAGTATGCGTAAGTTTATCAAACGTATGATTAAAAAATGGATTATTTAATTTTAAAAAAAGATTATTTTTTCAAAAAATCAATCTATTAATCGAAAGATAGAGTATTAAAACTGTCGTCCTAGCCGGATACTCTACGTATTACGAGAGTACAGGAATATCCTGTTATGTATCTAGACCAAAAAAATTTATTTCCCTTTTATCGCACGCGAAATAATTGTTCCAATTAAAAAAAAAATATAAAAAATCGTTTTATCATGTAATGATAAGAATCAAAAATATATTCTTAAAATTTATAGATTCATTTTTTCGATCACATAAGCAACATGGTTATTTTTAATTGCAACAACTTATGTAAATTGAAATCGTTTTTTTTCAACCGAAGCTTCTTATGGCGCATTCTGGCTTTACCATTATGGGGACAAAAATAACAAATTATCAACTGCGGTGACGGCGGCGCGACAGATTTTCGCAGCAAAATCTGGTGAAAAAAAAAAAAAAAAAGGAAAAGGAAACAAAAAAAAAAAAAAAAAAAAAAAAAGAAAAAAAAAAAAAAAAAAAAAAAAAAAAAAGCACTGTTACCACTCAGAATCGAACCAACGCCCTTCTGGTCACGAGACAAAAGCTTATCTACCATGCTACAAACGCATTGGGTACATACGTCAACTAATTGTGTACATAACGTTCAACGGTCTTAACATCATCTGAACTCTTTTACTATAATAACTAATTTATTTATTATCAACTATTACATACAGAAATTTACACAAAAAAACATTGAATTATTTCAAAGATACTATTCATCGCTAACTGGACGAAAAACTAATAATAGTTTGAAATTGATTTTATGATATTCGCGGTTAACGCGAAAAATTTGGATTCCTATTGTTACTAGATTGTGATAAATTGTCAAAAATTTGATTTCACTCACGATGAAAAAATCGATTTGTTTGGATTGATATAGACTATATTTAAGGTCTTGTTGTTCTCGTGCAGCTGCTCTTAACCTATATAAATTTATGGATAATTGATATTTTGCATGTCAATTATTGTTTACGTATGCTGATTGCAATTGAAATATCCAAATAACTAATAAATAAAATAACAGATGTCACAAGAAATATTAGAAAATTTCAATGAAATCTAAAAAGTTAAGAACAGCCTCATCACTATACAGATATACTAAAAGCTTAGCAAATCATATAAATATTAGGATATTTAAAAAACGGCAAATCTTGATGATCTACAATTTTGGTATTCAAATCCTAAAGGCATCAAAAACAAAAATAACATTAGAGTTTTTTCAAATAATCCATAGAGCGATTTTTTTACATCGATAACAAAGTCTCTTTTTCGAGGGGTGACCCTATACTTCCAATAATAAAGAGACCAACTTTGAAACTTTATATCTGTAAAACGGTAGGTGCAGTCATTATAAAATTTAAACAGCTTATAGCAGTGTAATACACAAAGTTTCAGATATTTCTATAATGAGTGAATATCGTGAACAGTACTCTGAATTTAGAAGTGACACTTGTAAAAGCTTTTTTTAAAAATACATCGGCCTATTTTTTATTGCAATATAATGCGTCTGACGCGCGCATTTTTTTTTTTTGTTAGTTATAATTCCATATCTCTTACTGAACTATATTTTCTATTTTATAATTGTGATCATGAATAATTTGTATGAAAATTACATCTTTGAAGTCGGATGTTAATATATAAATGTATAATTGGATATAAGAGACAAAAGATTTTTGTATTGATCAAAAATTTCTGACAATAGTTTCACGTTGAATTTCTTATTTTAATCTGTATCTTCAAAAATAAATAAAATGGATTTTATCATCTGATATATAGTGAATATAACTTTAGATTCAATTTTATACTTTAGTTATCTAAAATTTTTAGTTCATTTAATTACATTTTTTGAATTTTTAATATGTTAAAGTATGTTTTGATACTTTTTTTTTTGATATGATACATTACGGAAATTTTTTAGATATTATTCAATTAAATTTATTAAAGAAAAAAAAGAAAAATTATAGATTAACAGAATAAAACTGTAAGTAATTTGTAAAATCAATAAGTGATGTGAAACTCAATTTTTTTGTAGAGTATAAAGGTATTTGCGAAAGCAATGAGACTTTTTAAATAATAAATTAAAAATTTATGGTGCGAATCAATTTTTTATTTCTTTATTTTAAGTTCGTGATTTCATATTTTCAAGTAAAAACTTACAGAATATTTTTTAAGTTTATTATTATCATTATCATCATCATTGTTTTTTTGTAAAAGTTTATTTCTTTTTATTATGTAAAACAATGGTTCAATAATGTTTATGAACAATTTCTTGAGTCATTTCAGGAGTAATATTGTACCAAGCATGAAAAAAAGCATGTATGACGTAAATTTTTTACCAATAAAAAGCACTCATGCTATACAGCGAAATTTCATAAAATACTTTGTTTTCAACTTGAAAAAATACCTGTATTTTGTGAATGAATATGTTATAACTGTAGCATGTAAAAAGAGGATTCTATAATGTTTCAAATTTGGTAAAGTGTTAAAGAGTCCCCTTAAGAATAGTGTTTTATTATGCTTATTAATTGCAGTATCTCTTTACGTATTATTTTTAATTTATATATCTTTAAAACTTTCTCTTACATATCACTGTTATAACCCATTGTACTATGCGGACCATTCAAATCAGTGTGAAAAATTTCCTAAATATCCTTTGCCTTTTTTTTTTATTATCTTCAAAAAATAAATCATGCATATTATCCTCTATAAAAAATTTTCGTTTAAAATATTTTGACTCAACATAACTAAAAAATATAAATGTACTCATATTCCAACAAAGTCAAAAGAAAACTAAGAGCTATAAGTTAAGAAAGTGTGTTTGGTACACTAAACAATGATAATTTAGTAGAGCATTGATTTTTATAGTAATAAAAAGAAATAAGATGTTAACTTTATTATTTTTTGGATAAAAATAACAAAAATCAAGGTGGCATAGGCTATTTTTATTTGAATAATAAAAATCGCTAAAACTCTGAAATTATGCAAATAAGAAATGCCAAATTCTTTTGCGATTAAAAATAATAGGGTAAACCACTGTAATATTTAAAAAATTGCTACTAGAAACTCACTAATTCAACACAAAGTCTTACAGGAATCATCTATAAAACGACTTTAACTTGAAAAGTAAATAGTATAATGATCGTTATCGTCAACATCATCATCATCATCATCATCATCATGCTCATCATCATCATCATTCTTATCTTTATCATCATCGTCTTTATCACCATCATCACCATCATCATAATCATTATCATCATCGTCATTATCATCGTCATCATCGTCATCATAATCAGCATCATTGTTATGATTATTGTAATCATTGTCATCATCATTATCTTCATTGTCATCATCCTTATCATCATCGCTATATCATCATCATCATCATCATCATCATCATCATCATCATCATCATCATCATCATCATCATCATCATCATCATCATCATCAACATCATCATCATCATCATTGTCATCATCATCATTATCATTATCATCATCATCATCATCATCATCATCATCATCATCATCATCATCATCATCACCATCATCATTACAATCATCATCATCATCATCATAATCATTATCATGATCTTCATGATCAACGACATCATCATCATTATCATCATCATTATCATCGTAATCATGATCATTGTCGTCGTCGTCGTCATTATTATCATCATCGTCGTTATCATCGTCCTGGTCATCATCATCATTATCTTCAACATCATCATCCTCATCATCATCATCATTCTTATCTTCATCATCATCGTCGATATCACTATTATCACCATCATCATAATCATTATCATCACCGTGATCGTCATCATCATTATCGTCATCATCATCCTCGTCATCATCATAGTCATCATTATCATCATCATCATCGCCATCATCATCGTTATAATCATCATCAGTGCTATTATTATTGTCATCATCGTCATCGACATCATCGTTTTTATCATCATTATCATTGTCATCATCATCATCCTCATCATCATCATCATTATCATGATCACAATTACTATCATCATCATTTTTATTATCATCATCATCATCATCATCATCATCATCATCATCATCATCATCATCATCATCATCATCAGCATCATCGTCGATGTCTTTGTCGTCTTCGTCGTCGTCGTTATCATTATCATTATTCACACCATTGTCATCATCATCATCATCATCGTCATCATCATCA
>JAPYYV010017255.1:0-10616 GCA_030522625.1 Copidosoma aretas | reverse complement strand
TTTTGAGGTTATGTCAAAAACCTGACGTGCTGGGGTGAAATTGACCTCGGATTTGGATTCAGCGACCCCGAAAACATATGGTATACATAGTCAGACTCCAAGGCTGGAAAATTTTTTTTTATATTGTTTTAGTGGATGTTAAAGAGTTTTTTAAGGTTATGTCAAAAACCTGACGTGCTGGGGTAAAATTGACTTCGGAATCAGATTCAGCGACCCCAAAAACATATGGTACACATTGTCAGACCCCCAGGCCAGAATTTTTTTTTTTTGTGTGGCTGTGTTATCTAAAAATTTTGCGCTAGTCGAAATATAACTGAAAGTGCTATCTTTTGTATTTTTTGATGCCCTTTCGATTGGTGCAAGCCGTTTTGCACTACGTATTTCCGTTCCAAAAATATAAGCGTTTGTGAAAATTTAAACATTACATACAATTTTTTAACTATTTATAGGTATAAATCAATCCATCCCTTTGAAAATATTAATTTAGAGCTATTTTGAGTGGACTACTCTGCAGTCTCTGCACTGGCATGGAGCAAATAGCTATGGGTATACTCCCCTGCGTTCGCTCGCTCGCTCGCTCGTTTCACGGGCTAACTCCCCATATAAGGCGCGCCTCGAGAAGTTTCACTTCAAAAATTTACTGCTTTTGGGGTATTTTAGCGTTACTTGAGCGGCACTTTAGCGGCACTGAGGTGGTACTTAAGCAGCACTTGGGCGGCACTCGAGCTGTACAGTAGGGGTACTGTGGTGGTGTTTTAACTGTAGTTGTCTGAGCAAGATGCGAGTTCTTTAGACTAAACATAATGTTGCTTGAAGTAATATGCACTGTTTATGAGTTTTTAATTTAATATATTTTTTTTTTTTTTATTAAGTGCTTAAGCACTTACTTTAAGAGTATTATTTCATGCGTCATCTGTTTTATATTTTTAGTATTGTTGTTTTTGTGTTTTTTATTAGATTTGTATATCATCTATACGTAACAACAGCAGTTTGCACATTTTCTTGACAAGTATGATGATAAGATCAATTGTTTTGGTGTTAACTTGATAAAAATTCATAATTTTACAATGTAATAAATGAATCCATAACACAAATCAGTAAAATCTCTGATAAATTTATTTAATATTTTTTTCTAAAATCGTAATTTTATTATTTTATTGAACTATGTTGGGTATGCAATTTGCCAAGCTTTAGTAATATCTTTATAACTTGTTTTAACTATTGTATGTATTTAACTGATGCTAATAATTTCGTGAGTTTCTCAGTCGATTGCAGAGCCTAGTCATGATTTTCCTGTAGTCATCACGTTTTAGCTCTTCATCATCTACTTGATCATTGTTTTTATTTAAAAAATCCATCAATACAAATAATGTTATAAACATATCCGTAGTAAACTTTTTAATATGGCAATTAAGATACACATCGATAATTTCTTTAAAAAATTTCTGTTGGTATCTTGTCAAAATATTGTTTTCCAGTTGGAGTCATTTTTTCCAATTCTTCGGTTCCTACTAATAATAACATCAATTTTCTGGCAACTTCTACTTCACTTATTCACTCTCTCAAAATTGTGTCTATATCCCTTTAAATTGCGTATATTAAATGATGTTCGTCCAGTCTTATCTATAATAAATAAGAATCACTTACATATTCCGGCTTCCATTCAACAACCAAATCTATTACTTTTTTCCATCATAAATGTTTCTGTTTTCATCACTGTCTGTTCAGTTTGAACCTGTACATTTTAGGAAAAACAATTGTTAAAATTACTTGAGTGAAAACAATTTTATGTCATTACACTCGTATAAAATATGATGCCCCGCTAACCTATAAAACCGCAGTACGAGTACCTTCTACTCTATCTAGAGGTCTGCTAAATTTTTTTTTTTTTTAACATGACAGATATCCCTGCAATTCCTGCTGAACTGGTGCAGTAGGTTATGTTAGCGAGGCACCATTTTTTTTTTTGA
This sequence comes from Copidosoma aretas, assembly GCA_030522625.1. Classification (NCBI taxonomy): domain Eukaryota; kingdom Metazoa; phylum Arthropoda; class Insecta; order Hymenoptera; family Encyrtidae; genus Copidosoma; species Copidosoma aretas. Next base: position 8,646 of record JAPYYV010017255.1, on the reverse strand, counting down.
GTGCGATATTACTTTGTACATATAATCAGAAATATTACTTGCTGATGTTTCCAGTAGATTTTGGGCTTTGGTTGAACATGCAGAACTTTTAGCTTGGAAGAATGTGTAATTCATTTAGAAATAAATTACTTTTAATCGATGATTTTCAACTATCAAGCAGAATTACTCGTTATAGAAAACTAACGAAGAAGTGCTCAAAACTAATCATAGGAATTCATAACAATAATAATAAAAACAACAAAAAAAAAAAAAAAAAAAAAAACAGTAACTGATGATAACTTTTATAAATTGTACTTATCTAAAACTTGTATTTATTAATATTATTTATTTGCTATTAATTGTCATAAAATTATGTTTCTGTGTATCTATAAATTTATGACCTATAATATATTTAAGAATGGTTTATAACTCATTACTTTCGTATAATATCGTCTTGCAGATTAAAATAAATAATAAAAAATAATCATTCAAACTAATTTTTTTGCTGTTGCGCTAAAATATCACAAAAAAAATAACTGGTAACCTGTGTTGGAAATATTTGCTAATAATATTTATACTAGAAAATAAACGTCGATCATAAGTATCATTATAATCTCAAATTAGGTGTTAATTGTTTGTTATTATTTTTTGTTTTTACTCTTTATTTGTGACATACTTTTTATAAATAATTATTAATTACGAAACGAATAAAATTATTTCCGCTTGGATAATAATGATAATTACTTCGTGCGTATTGCGTTAAATATAATTTCTTCGTTGCTTCCACTTAGAAGTCATCGTTCTTAGCTACAAGACACAAGCATATTTTAATAATTTATTAGGTTTGCCTTTTTTAATCAAATAATAGAATAATACTCTGTGACGATTGATCAGCCATCGTTTTGATTATTCCATGTTCATTTTGAGTTGAAGAGCAGTCTAAATGGCAAAAGATTATATACATCATTTGAATGAGAAACATTACTTTTTGAGTATAAGAGTAAGAAGAATGAATTAATGAATTTATATTGTTATGCGAAGTATTTTTTATCACACGAACGTCGTTTAAAAAACTTCTTTTTCATTAGTTACCAGCAAAAATATTCTAGGGTTGTGAGGCATAGGGTATATTACAACGTTAGAACCGAAGCACAAAGTAGTTGCCACTTTCAGAGCCGTTTTCTTTCTCTCCGTCGTTATAGATACGACAAGGAGGGCTCACAGTATTTAATATATGGATCAAACATGGGAGTTTTCCACCAGAGCATGTCTGCGTTAGTGTTATGTTTTTTTTTGTTCTCGTTGCTAAAAGTTTGTTTGTTTTATGACTGATCTGGCAGCTGAAAGATCGTGACGTGACGTATCGATAATTCATGTTGTTCATAAAAAGGGCTGTAATCAATAAAGAAACTGGATCAGTTTTAGCATTATTTCTTTGCGGAAGTTTGTTACATTTTTCGACAAACCTCCTTAAGTAAAATCTAAAAGGTACTTTCGTCATGCTACCTCGCGTGGTTTCTTTTTTACTTGTTCTTTCATAAATTTATGTACAAGTGAAATACGTTTTGACTTTTAAAATGCTTATTTATTTAAAGGATTATAACGCTCAATTTTATTTGTTATTTAATCACATTATATTTTTTTAACGAAGACATTACACAAATGAAAATCAACAATCAAATTAAACATACTAGCCTCTGGTGCCACAGTGATACAATGCTATAGTGACGATTTTGTTTTCTTAATTTTTTAATGATAAAAATATTTGATTTTTTAACCAATGATGGGTTATATATTAATAATGAATGAACACATTTTTTAAGTAAGAATCTGATTTTGTATACGGAGCTGCTCAAGATGCCCTATATTTAATCTGAAAGCTACCTGCTTCATAGCACGAATTTTCTTTCCTTTTTTCATTACATTATCCAAAAACAGTGGCCGATCTGTTATTATTCAATGTTCTTTTATTTAAGGAGCAAAAAGCTTTAATTCGTTTCATCCTTTAATATAATTGCATTTTTTACAACAACGTTATTGAGAAACAGAAAAAATTACACGCTAAAAAACACAAACTTGTTGGTTAAAATCGTGAGCATCATTTATTTAAAATTATTTACTGTCCAATGATCGGCGCCTACAACGTCATCATCAGAACCTCCTATATGAAATATAGGTTAATGATTATAATACATAAAAATGCTTTGCATTAAGGAAACTTATCGGCGCCTCAAGCGAAGAAAAACTTATGACGGTACGTTACAATGCAACGTACCGTCATAAGTTTTTCTTTGCCTGACCCAAGGTATCGTTATACCTTACACTCAGTAGATTGAGTACCCAATCATTGAAACGGTGTAGAACTTGCTATTTCACGGGAAGTTACAAGTGAATGTTTGAATAACTTATGATTACTTGTTGAAACATCTTGCCTGTGATACTTTTGATAGAAAATCAATTCTTTTACATTTAATTTGAAAAAAAATTCTAACCTTTTCTCAAATACTTTGAACAACGAAATTTTATTGAAAATTGCCTAGAATTCTGACTTCTTTAATATTATATACTTCATTAACAACTTTAGCATGTGTGCACAAAATTTTAGGTAGGTACAACAAGTAGAGATTTTCTAAAATAATTTTTTAAAAATAATTATTGTTCTGTACGGACTTTGCGTGGTAAATCTATCACTTACATGCACTTAGTATTCGCTATGTGCCTATTACATGTAGCGCTGCGAGTGAGAGAAATTGTCCCTCACTGAGGTCGCCAAAATGCACGTAGTCTTATGGGAACACTTTTTATTTAATTAAAGAAAAGTTGTTTAAAGCAAATGGACCAACTCAATTAATGATTTGAGTGTATATTATGCTGGTGTACAACAATAAATTTTGTTTAGGGCTGTCAGGTGTCCTATGAGGTTAGAAAGAATAAAAATATGATTGTGACTGGGTCAACACAGCGAAAAAAAGCACGAAATGTACTTTTTAATCACACCACGTATTAACTAAACTCACCAGATATTATTAGAACCCTCGGGTGCTACTTACAAGTACATTTCGTGCTTTTTTTCGGTGTGTTGACCAAGTCACAATACATATTGTTAAAACCGGTATTAAAATGCCTAACTTTATTGCTTTGAAGATCGGAAAATCAGCCAGTAAAAAATATTGAAAGATTTATACTGATTTATTCATATATCTGGCTGCGTTAACATTTTTTTAAATAAAATAAGGCCGACTAAAATAACCAATAACAATTCCACACCATACAATGAGACTCCATCATACGAGTCCAGTGTAGACTTCATGCAGACCAATATTGACAATTATGCCGGTTTAGCTGTCCAGTGTTTTGGAAAGTAGCTTTATCACAAAACATCACGTAGTTAATGAAATCTGGATTACGACCTTCACCTTTTTGGTACTTAATTTGTAAAACAAAGTAGCCTCCTTAATCGAATAACCTCTGATTTAATTACAAAAGCAAGTGAAATTGAAATGTTACTAAACAAGAAAAATACCGTACTACTTGTTTACCTAAAAAATATCAATTAATCAATAAATACTTTTGTAAACGTTTAAGTACATCTATAATACAATTCCAAATGGATGCCATCCATAAAAAATTGGAAAAAAATATGAATTTAACATCCTATCAGTGTGTTACTCGTAACTAGTATATGACACTATAAAACTACTGTATTTAATATATTCAAAGCTGTTGATAGTTTTCTAGCTATCAAAAAAGGACAATATATAAATAAACACATGTCATAAAAAGATAATTTTGACGTTATGAGCATAAATGTGAATCGTATAAATAACCATTTCCAATTTATTGATACTAGAAATGCTAAGCACGCTTCACACGCTATATTATATTTTTTGATGACAAAAGTTTCTATGAATGAAAAATACGAGAAAAAAAAGCTTTATTTATTTTTAATGCCCACCTTTTCATTTGTAAAAAATAATGTAATCGATACGTAATTGTGAAAAACAAAACGAAAATACAGCATCGCATCACTGTACTACGACATACTCGTTTAAAAAATGCAATAAAAAAAGTAAAGAAAATCCATGCTATGTCAGATTAAATGTAAAGCGTGTTGAGCAGCTTCGTACATGAAATCAGATTCTAAATGCAAAAATCGGTTAAATGAGTTAAATACTTGCCAACATGTCAATTGGTTTTTTTGACAAAAATGCAGCTGACAAATTCAGCTTTGTGCGAGAAATAGAACAACAATATTTAACAGCACTAAAACTCGGGATTTTATTTTTAGTCGCTTGTGCGACTCGACTCGATCACAGTTTTTCGTCAAACTCCTAACTTGGCAACAAAAATAAAACAAACCCGTAACAACATAGCAACGCTTTTCTCTTTCATTCCAACATCTTTTCCTTTTTCGCTCTACATACAAGACATCAAACTCACACCGACTCCACTAAAAAATACACACTAAATCAATCCGTAACATTCTCCACCACTGTACAAACTTTGGGTTTGTACTACCTGATACAGCAAACAGCGCGGTAGCGCTACGCACGAACAGATTACACTTATTTTTGTATAGGTACAGGCAAACAGACTTCACAAATTTTTATGCTGAATTGTTGCAAATTACATAGTTTACATGCATATGGCCTAATTAAACATAGATTTTTTTAAAATATATTAAACCTTGAAACTCATACTTATATAAAATAAGAGAATAAATTCGATCAAAAGTCTTTTACGCTTGCCTCTTCGTGCTACTGGCATTCACAGGCGGATATTCGAGATCACACGTACTTAAATATTGTGTATGTAGAAACGTGATCGATGCTTTGGATTCACATTAAATATGTTTAAAGAGTTCAACTGTAAGCATCTTAGAGCCCGGTCGTCAATACATTTACAAAATCTCTAATCAAGAGATCCCTTTGCAGACATCATAGCCAATCAAAGCATGCACTGATATTTCCTTCGATCTTTCTGCCCAAGTCCCAACCTCATTGAGTCAAAAAAAACTATTTCTTGAACTAATACCTAACATAAAATTTGAAAAAGTTTGATAAATCTGATAGATATTTGAAATAATAAATCCCTGGAAAGAGATTTTTTTCAGAAATGTAGAACAAATTATGGCTCTGCTTATGGATTGAACTGTCAATCATTCAAAAATTTGATAATATTCAGCTGGATTATGAAGATAACAATCGTACGAAATATGATCTAGTTTCAGCCATATTACAAGATTTTTAACTTTATCACAGTCAAGCAGCAGACACACATTTGTTTACTTAAAAATTTCTCCTATTTCCCAAAGAATTTAGATCTGACAACGCAGTAATTTTCTAAACTAGCAAAAGAAAATTAAAATTATCTTAAAAGAATCTGAAATAATTGAAGACGAATAATTTTTGGAGCAGATGGATAAACAAAGCTAAGTTAACTGAAATCCTAAAAGAAAAGACTTTGCTCGTATGAGGTCAATTAAATGGCTATTCCACCAAAAGGAATATCTGCCTCCTCTATGAGGCACTGGCAATCAATTTCTTTTCAAAAAATGTAACAAACTTTCGCTAAGAAACCATCAGTACTGCTCATTTCTTTCTCATGTTATGAAACAAACAAGCTCTTAGCAACGAGAACCAAAAACAAAACCAATATAACGCTAACGCAGACATGTTCTGGTGGTAAACACCCACGTTTGATCGATATATTAAACAGTGTGAGCCCTCCTTATCGTATCTCTGACGACGGAGAGAAAGAAAATGACCCCGAAAGTGGCAAACACTTCATGCTTTTGTCCTAAGTTTGTAAGATCCCCTATGTCTCATAACCCTAGAATATGTCTGCTGGTAACTAATAAAAAAGAAGTAATCTGAACGACGTTCGTTTAATGGCTGTTTCACCTAAGGGAGTTTCAGTCTCTTCTATAAGGCTCTATTTTAGCACTCTTGAACCTTTAGTTTTTGCTAGGGAAGCGCGTTCCTGCCGTCACGATTCAAGGTCGATACTAGGCACTAGTCCAAGTCCTTCACTCCTCAGGTGGGTGCTATCCTGCCATTGCCAACCCGGACTTCCTGATTACCACGGAACCACTACTGGCCCGGCTTGTGAGAACTCTATTCCTCCGAATTACCAGTGAGTGGTCCCGCTGCCAATAGTTCGATTTATTCGGAGCATCATTGCTTGATAGTCACTTTAACTATCTTATTGTTACCAAACCACTTTGTGCATGTGCGGTGGATCTCTCGTCAGAGACTTTCCCCTGACTCAACCCTTTGCGTACTAACACATGGAGTTCAATCAGTTTAAGAACCTCCTTGTTCCTGCGCGGTGGATCTATTGTCAGAGACTTTTATCTGACTGAAACATTCGAATACTAACACAAGGAGTTCAAATTAGTTTAAGAAGTCCATTAACATTAATTGTTGAAAAAATCAAATGCCCTCCATGTAAATATTAACAAGTACAATGTTACTTCTGTTAATATACGAAGATAAATCGCATAACATTACACAAAAAATAAGTGGAAAAAATAGATTACTGTTAAGTCTTATAGTGGTTGAAGTGTCGCTAAAACACGATAAGAATGCGTCAAATGCGGATGCGTTATTGTTTGAGAGAAATACATGGGAAATACAGCGTAAGTTGGTGCACTATCGCTGTCCAGACACGACGAGGTCATACAATATGCAGTCTACATCTGCTTAAATAGCGGGATAAAAAATACCGTGTACACAAACGCAATACTGCTAAACAGAATGAGGTCGTGAACACAGTGTGCACCAACAAACTGCTGCTAGGCAGGAATATAACTAGAACACTAAGTGTGCAGACTCAATACCACCGTAGGGACAGGACTCACAGGACGACGAGGACACGGTGTGCGCGGAGACACTGCCACTGCAGGTACATGATGCTGGATTAGGAGCTCGCGGTGTGCGCTAATGCACTGCTGCCACAGTCACAGGACGATGCAGGATGTGGAGGACGCAGTGTGCGCAAACGCACTGCTGCCACAGAACAAGACTCGCAAGACAACGAGGATGCGGCGTGCACGTATGCACTGCCACCGAAAGGTCAAGACTGCGAAAGAGCACGCAGCGACCAAAGACACTAAAAACGAAGGTAACAAAAAGGTTAGAAACAGGCTGACGAAGATTGGTACGCCGTTGTTGAAGCTGGTGGTGACAGTGGCTCTTTAACAGAACCATAACAGTACCAGCTTAGAGTTTAAGATCTGGCCTATGACGATCGGTAGTTGCACGGCTGTGGGAGGCGCAAAACCGCGCAGACGCCACGCTTGGAGCTGATCGTAGTGGCGGCTCTTTATCAAAGGTCGCTATGGCGTCAAGGTTGACGTCTCTTGGGACGACAGCAGGAGCTTGAGTGCGGCATTGGCACAGCGTGCTAATATACACTGCTGCTGGAGTAGTCACGGTGTTGATATGACGTGCCATGGCGTGGCGTACAAGCTTACAGGGCCTGCTCACAGGGAAGTGACGACTGCAGCGAGGGACTATCTCTAGACGGGAGCTCGATGATGAGGTTGCAGCGTGCTTAGCAAGATCAGAACGAAAACCACAACAAGACTTTCGTGTGCGCAATAAAAACACGGCGTGCGTGAGAGCATGCCATTGAGTGCCGCTAAATATTTTATTTCACGCGCGAAAATAATGAGTTCACTGTCCCGTCACGGTCGCCAAAAATGTAGCTGACAAATACAAAAAACAAGCAGTACTGATCTGGCAGCTAAGAGGTTGTGACGTGTTGTATCGATAATTAATGTTGTTTATAAAAGGCCTATTATCAATAAAGAAACCAATTCGGTTTGAAAAGTATGTCCTGGCGAAAGTTTGTTACATTTTTTGGCAATCGCGACAGGACACATAGAGCTTTAAGAGTTTTAAAACAAGTGAAAAAAAGCTATGGTGCCACCGAGGAGCCACGCTCCTATTAGCCAGGGCGCGCGCCCCACCGCAGCCGCCATCGCCGCGGCCCGAGGAGGACGTCATGGCCAATTTGGTGCCACCAAGACGCCACGCTCTTGCTGCCCAGCGCGCCAGCCCCGCTGTAGCCGCCGACGCCGCGGCCCCTAAACCCCGAGGAGGACTTCGTGGCCAATTTGGTGCCACCGAGAAGCCGCGCTTCTACTGCCCAGCGCATCCGCCCCGCTGCAGACACCGACGCCGTGGCCCCTAACCCCGAGGAGGACGTCGTGACCAATTTGGTGCCACCGAGACGTCGCGCTCCTCCTACCGAGCGCGCCCGCCCCGCTGCATCCACCGACGCCGTGGTCCCTAACCCCGAGCAGGACGTCGCGTCGTGGCCAATTTGGTACCACCGAGACGCCGCGCCCGCGCCGCAGCCGCACTCTTGCTGCCGCCCAGCGCACCCACCTTGCTGCAGTCGCCACCACAGCCCATAACCTCGACGATGATTTCGTGAACGATATCGTGCTGCTGAGGCGCCGCGCGGCTCACAGTGTACCAAAAGGCACTTTTTAGGGACAAAAATCTGCCTCGCCTTCAAAACATGGTCGATTTGAATGATTTTTTTTTTTAATGCTTGGAAGATGATAAGCTTTAAAGTGACACTGCCACTTTCTCGATATCTTGAAACATAACCTATAAAAAAAATATTTTTAACGAAAATGATCATTTGTGTTAA
>JAPYYV010017247.1:0-13271 GCA_030522625.1 Copidosoma aretas | reverse complement strand
AATTTGGGCACACAAACACAGATACATAAAATATATGCTTTGTAACATACGATAGGGAATTTACAGACGATGGTTCTGACAAATACAAAATCAACGGAACAGGCAATAGAAAGTTAGAAAGACAGAATCAAGATGAAAAAATATTAAATCTGATTTGGAAGAATAGATAAGATAAAGCGATAAAAAGAGGTAGATATAGAGAGACATTATTTTAGAGACAGCACTATAAATATATTAAAAGTATACAGGCACAGTACAGAGTTATACAGTTCCTCATGCTACATGCTTTACAGAGGCTCATCACCTTTATATATCACTAAATTTGTGATTATTATTAAAGGATGTAGTTAATATTTAATAACATCAAAGTTAATTCCAGACTAAAAAATAATAATTTAAGTGTAAAAAAAACATATTTTTTTAATTTTGCATGTTGCATATATTTAGGTACTGTTAAGTATAAAAGAAAACTTAATACAAGTCGAGAAACCTTTTTCGTTTTTTATCCGATGTCTATTTTTCAAGGCTTGGATTCTTCCTTAAAAGATTTCGAACAAAGTCACCAAATTAATTTTATCAAATATGCACTGCATGAAAAGTTAGGTACCATTATTTATACAATAGTACCTAACTTTTTATGCATTGGATATTTTATAAACTTCATTTGGTGACTTTATTCGAAATTTTTTAAGGAAGAATCCAAGTCTTGGAAAATGGAAATCGGATAGAAAACGGAAAAGTTTCTCGACTTTTAAGAAGTTTGTTCATACACTTAACAGTACTTGAATATGCAACATGCGAGATTTAAAAAATGTATTTTTTTTGCCACTTAAATTATTATTTTTTCGTATGGAATTAACTTTGATGTTATTAAATGTTAACTACATCCTTTAATAATTATTACAAATTTAATGCTCTATAAAGGTGATGAGCCTCCTAAATACAACAAAGACTGCACTCCGACAGATAAATTGTGTGGAAGGCAGTCAAAATAAAAAAAATATTATTTCAAAATTTCCATGAATATACTTAATTACAAATATCAACAAAGGTATTAAGATGGAAAAGCAGGGATACAGCAAAGTAAATATAAAATATCGAATCCCCTAACAAGAATATATTATAATGAATCAACATACTTTCTGGGGGGGTTGGCACTTGGACGCGCAGGGGGAGAATATATATATGTATATATATATATATATGTACTAGTGGGGCTTCGCACCCTCCACGCTCTACACGTAAACCCCCACGCCCTGATTATGTCTTCCAGTAAAGCACTTGCTTTGAGAGAAAAGTTTTCTAACAATAATTTATGTTTCCATTACATATTTAATTAACAGGGCACGGAAATTAAAAAGTCTTGAAAGATAAATCAATAAAATGTAAAACTTTAACAGATAATGTAAGTGTTCAGCCTAATGAAAAAACACTTTTAAGGGGGCTCTCCTCCACTGTACAAAATTCGTAATATTAGTTGAGTCCTCCTTCGACAAGCTTGGTTAATAAGGTATTAAATTATTGTTTGTTGAACTTCTAGTTCTGCTCTCCATTATTATCTATATGTGTATTTGCGACAAGCACACGACCAATTGAGAGCTAAGTAAGGAGCTCAATAAAACTCCAAAGTGCTGATATTAGTTTTGAGCAACGTTTCGTTGGTCTCAACGCCGACTGAGTCGGCGTCGATCAGCACGACTGGAAAGACTGAGCCTGACGAGGTTGGCGTTGAGACCAACGAAACGTTGCTCAAAACTAACATCAGCACTTTGGAGTTTTATTGAGCTCCTTACTTAGCTCTCGATTGGTCGTGTGCTTGTCGCAAATACACATATTGATAAGTTATTAAAGTACAAACTACAGGTTCTTTTTTAAGTTGGAAACAAGTTATTGTAAAAAATTTTGTAAAATTGCATGGGTGCATATTCTCAAATAGATGGAAACTTTTTAAAAACGCGTATCTTCTTGGCTTTTTGTTCGATTTAATGTTTTCAACGGTTGCTCTACTCCTTAAATGATATCAGATGGAGTCACCGTCGCCGGAGAAAATAATTAAAAATATTGAACGTGTGACGAGTTCGGTGCACTCGTTTGTACAAGAACTAGTTCCTTAAGAAAACATTTGCAAATAATTGGTATTTAGGGCATAAAATCGAAAATTTTAAGTAACTAGGCACATTTAACGAATCAGAAAAATATAATCAAAATAAGTACATCGTAATGCATCGATTAAAATTGTATGTCTTGCAAATTATATTTTTTTTTTGCATACTCGTATACATAAGACAACAAGTTCATAATATATTTAGATACAGTGAATCACAATACTAAACTTTTAAGTTCACTGAACTTATTACATGCTAACTAAAGCATTTATTTCAAATGTAAATTTTTGAATAATTCAGTATTATTATGTAATTCTATTATTTGAATTATTTGCTGCATTACGTTTTGTATACCAAATTTTGAAATTTAAAATTTTTTATTGAATAATGGAGGTGTTACATGCTTTCTCTCATGCTTTTACTTTTATTTATTTCTAAAATGTCTTGAGAAATTATTCAGAATTATCAATTAAACATTGCTTTACATCATGAAAATAAATGAGCATGTATAAACAAAGGATGTATTCTATAGTTTTTTCTCATTTTATGCAATTGTAAATCATAAAAATTATAGACGTCATACATTTGAACTTTAATATTAAATTTGTATTGTTGTCACAAATGCCTTTATATTGTACCTAAGCATAGAGTTTTAAATCTCTCATTAATTTTACCTTACACTCTCATTTCATTCATCTGTATTATTCTTTGTATAAATTCAATTTAATAATATTTGGAAAATTTCCGATCATAGTCGAATATGTTACGAATTTAAAAAATTGAATCCAATAAATGAGAAATTTAAAAAAACTAAAGTATAACATTTATTCGTAAGCTATACTTGAGGAAAAAATTCAATACTTATTTTTTTAACACTAGATACTCTGTGCAGATATCAGTCTTCTATTCTTTTGGAGTTCTTGGTTTGAAATAAAAAATTCAACGTCACAGATGTAATTTCAATACCATGAGTTTTAATTTCTTGTGAACTAAACCACTTTTATCTATCAAGGCATGTTTCATTTCTACTTTTCTTTCTGTAAGAATGCTATTTAATTTCATAATTTTCAAAACTCTATAAGCTCGTAAATATATTAATAATCTCTCAATCTTTAAGACCAATCAATAAGTAAAAATACTGTACATTTTTGCGCGGGCAGTTATGTGTTAGTCCTGGTCTAGATGAGGTGTAAAATTAGATACATACCAAGGGCGGGACATTCTTTACTTTACCGCCCTAGGTGTGTAAATAGCTATTAAAATACCTCCGAGATTAGGGGCAGTACGGTAATGACCACTTATTTTACCGGGACAAGCTGTCTATATTCACGATGACACTACGACTAGAGGCATTCGGATTCCTAGTTGAAAAACAAAAAGTCGGTATGCTTGTTTGCTCTAATTTACAAAATAGTCAAATCCAAATGTCAAAGTATGGACCACTTTACCCTACTGCAATTCAAAAGTGTCAAAACTAAGTTTCACGATCGGATCGCCTCGTAAACATTGAAAAAAAATTTGTATCGATCTAAACTGTAAAAAAGGGTGCTAAACGGTTCAAATTTTTAGAAAATACAGCTTAGAAATTAAAAAGTCGACATATAGGCAGTATAAGCCGCTAAAAATTTAAGTTTTAAATGCTTCGCGTTACGGTGATGACATTTTTGCCTGTTTTTTTCCAATTTATGACCACGGTAAATATTTTTTCGACTTGATTTTAAAAGAACTATTTAAAAAAATTAGTTCACACTGTTGACAGTGGTTTTGACTCAAAATAATGGAATGCAATAACCCATACACGTTATTAAAAACTATTATGTTTAAGTTTTGAGTGTTGTCAATGATATTACATTGGTTGTCAATTATTCGTCAATGTTTATTAATTTATTTATGTTCATATTATATGATAAGATAATTCAATATGAAGACATTATTGATAAATAACTCACTATTTCAGTACATAATATACGTATACGTTATTAGAAACTGCTCTATTTAAGTTTCAAGTTTAAGATAAGTCTACTCACGAAACCTCATTTCCATTTTACTTACTCTGTTGTTGATCGCTTACTGCTCAGTACAATACGTGTTCACTCGACGAATGACTATATCATACTGTGAGCTTAGTCAGCTGAGTGAGTCAGTGGTCAGTGACCTAGCTGAGCTGCATACTCTATACTGCGCAATGAGCTGCGCAGCTCACCTGATGTTTCGTTTACAGTGGGATCCAGTCATTCGTCGAGTGAACATGTATTATTGGCCTCGAGCGCAATTTTGAAACAGTGCTGCCTACACGAGCAACTTGGGAACGATTGGTCATGACTAGAAGAGGACAGTACTATGAATTAGTCTTCTTGCACTTGCAGAGAAGCGACTCTGAGTCTTGGCCATCTGGTGAATGGAGTCGGAAGCATATGCATAATAGTACTGTCCTCTTCTAATCATAACCAATCGTTCTCAAATTTCTCGACTGGGGCCGCTGTTTCGGAATCGCGCTTGAGGCCAATGGCCAATACTGAGCTGTAAGTGATCAACAACAGAGTTAGAAATAAGGAGATTATGCTTCGTAAGTAGAATTAACGTATGCGAATATGATGTAATTATATAATATAATAATTATTACAAGTGACAAAATAATAATGTATGTATAGTAAATCCAATAATTTCACAACATAATATATGCATAAGCCATTTCACGAAAAACGGGATATTTTTGTGCGTGAAATAGGATTTTCAAAATTTAGTGTTTATAATTTTTGTATTATATTTTCTACGTTTTGTGAGGTCCAAACTGGCTGTAAAGTTTACGGCCCGGCTCTATTGTCATTTTTAGTAAACCCATCTTAATTTACATGGGATTTTTAACAAACTTCAAAAAAGCAGTACCGTCTGTCATTACCATAATTGTACTTTTTTGGCAATTCTGAAGCACCAAATATAAATTTTTCAACGAAATTTAGTTTGGTACATATGCATACCAGAAGCCTTCGTACGAAAGAGTCAACTAACCAATAATTTCATCTATCTCCGAGATTTAATGCGTTACGGTAATGACCGTTTATTTTACGGGACAAACTGTCTATATTTACGACGACACTACGGCTAACCGCATTCAAATTTTTAGTTAAAAAAAATTGATCGATTTGCTTGTTTGCTCAACTATACAAAATGGTCAAATCCAAATCTCCAGGAGTGGACCACTTCGCCCTACTATATCATTTGTCTCGTGCAATTCAACAGTGTTAAAACTAGACTTCACAATTAAAACGCCCTATACGCTTTCATGAATTTGAGATTAACTGTTCATATTATTGGAAAATACAGCTAAGAAATTAAAAAGTGGACATATAGACTGAATAACCGCTAAAAATGAGAGTTTTAAATGCTTTGCGTTACGGTAATGACATTTTTGCCTGTTTTTTTCTATTTTACGACCACGGCAAATATTTTTTTTACTTGATTTTAAAAGGGCTATCGAGAGACAGCTATTATACACTGTTTAAAAAAGTTTTTACCCAAAATAATGAAATGGGTTGTTTATAAACATAGGCTACATGAAATATCGTGGTTTTTGATGAATGACCCATGTGTATATATACGTAATCGATAATTAAAAAAAATGTTATTAAATAATGGATGTTGAAGAACCTTACAATTGATGGTGTCATGATGGGCTCGTCAGTACAAAGAACGCCATAAATTATGTAATTAATCACGTGATATTAAGTTACAAAATCATTGTTAATCAATGGACTCTCTGTACTGCACAACTTGAATATGATCAATCTCAACCCCAAACACACATGGATACTTTGTGCAGTTATTCAAAAGATTTTTAAAATTTGAATGTGATGCATAATAATGCCTTCAGATATTTTTGCACATGTTGAAAATGAAATTTCGATGTTTGAAACTCAGGTGTCAGGTAAAATATTCACCAAATTCCAAAACAAGATTAAATATTTTTCAGGTAAGATGCAAGCGTTCCTCATCAAAAATCTGTGGTAGCAAATTTTCCGTTTCATATATAAAGTATAGTTTTTATAAAACTGAAAATTGATATGTTCCCATTAGGTATCCTCTGAAGTGACTGTACTTAGAAAAACTTAATAAGAAATTTTCCCTTGGAGATAAACACGAGGACACGCGTCCACAACTTATATGTTACGTGAGAAAGTTTTTCAAGCTGCCATTAAAAACGAATGAGTGGCTCCAATCATCGGATTAAGAAGCTCCCGATGGCGTCATTCATAAGCCAGATCTTCCGGTGCTCCTTGTAGGTATATCGCGAAATTGATCTCGCCGACGGTAGCAGCACGGATAAAGTCATTACATCGACCAAATTGTACTGGTAGTGGCAGCGGTAGGCTTAAGATCCACCCACGCACTGAGCACACGCGTTTAAACTGTCATGCAACTCTCTATACGCTGCTTACGCGAGACTCACAAGTGTGTAGGTACGTGCACGTAGACCGCAAAACCCAACATCCGCTCTTTCTCTCTTTCTCTCTCTCCTTGTTTCTTGTGAATGAGGCAATACAAGAAAAGTCGTTTGGTGACAAAGCGTGTGTTTTTAAATAAAAATAGAAAGAAAAAACCCTGCCCAGCCGGCAAAAGAAGAGAAGGACATCCGAAGAGGACTGTTCATAAAAGGAGAATGGAGATAACTTTGACGAATGGTTAGCGTATTCGTGGACGGATCAAAAGGTATTCAAAGAGCCACACATAACAAAATATCTAAGTATAATTATAATTTGTATCAATGATAATCGCAGTAGTACTGATTATAGTACACAATAAGAATAATAATAATAATAAGCTTCTAATTTAAGAAGAGTCTCTAGCGTGTACATTTGTACTTCTGTTTGTTCATTTGTTGATTTACTTGGTTGTTTGTATTTATCGAAGTACTCTCAGGCAGTAAAAAGATTAAATGTGCTACGGACGCCACTTGTGCCTACGTGCTGCGACGCGGCTTAACATCATTGATCTTGGATTTGCGCTAAGCCCACGAATGAACTCTCTATTTCTCAAGTCGGTTTTTTCACTTTTTTTTTCTCTACTGTTGGACCACCGTTCTTTACTTTTGCTTTTATTGAGCTCACATCTGTTTATCTATGTATTCGGTTGGAAATGAAACAAACAAAACAGTAAACTAGTTAATGATGAAATAGGTGGTCAAGTTGATAAAAAAAATGATGCTCTCGTGTAGGAAGTACTTCTATATTTTTTGACCAGAGCAAAAGAATTGTTAAAACACTTTTATACAACATTACTTATATTATGAATCGATGTTTAATTTCTTGAGTTGTCAAACTATTTTATGACCTTTTATTATTTTTCGCTTTTATTATTTTTGCTGTTACATTACATCCCTGTAACGTATAACAGTAAATGCGACAAACAGTTTTTATTCCAGTAAAATCTACAAAGTACAATCTTCAAGAAATAATATGTTTATAAAACAAACCAAAATAAGTGAGTATTGTTAAATATAGTAAATGTTTAATGTTCAAGGACGGTACATACAAAATTATGAATAATCGAATAGAAAAAATAAGAATTTTAAAATACTCTGGATAAATATTACACGCATATGTATACATATGTGTGTCATCAATTTACAGTAGGGGGGGATCAAAGTTTATTTAGTGCCACGAATAGACAGTTTATTTAATCACATCAACAAATATTGATGATAAATATGATGAGGATAATAATTTGTGCTCTTTTGGCACATTTTCGTAAAAACTAATGCATGATTGAATTAGACATAAAAAACATTTCCGTTTGCAGGTAAATATAAAAGATACATTGAATTTCTGTATTCGAGTAGTACTGCACTATCAGATGGTAGAATTTAGAATTTTTTCCACCAAAAAAAGGCCTTGTATTTGTTTCTCCGGTAAGTAAAATAGAGAAACTGTCCTTACAAAAATTACAAAAATATATGCTCCAGTAAAAGACAACTTTTTGTCGCAATTTTGAAAAAGCCCGTTCTTTTACGCAGATACCCGCCAGAGGCATGGCTGAATCGTCTGAATACCAGAAGATCAAGAAGATCGTCAGCGTAAAAAATTTAATCCATTTTGCGTTACAAATCTATCATACGAAAAAAAGGGATGGTATAAAGACGAATTTCGAACCGAAAAAAAAAGACTCTACAGAATTGATTCAGGCATAAGGCGCGAGGACTGTGGAATAAAATGAACGAAATAACGATACAGCAGTCCATAAGCACACGCTCGTCTTTCTCGTAAGTGGTAGGGGCCCCGTGTGCGCCCCGGTCCGGCCGGGAAATTGCCACCCCCCCCCCCCCCCCCTATTCACCCAACGCACGCTGGAATGAAATTCACACGCAGGCGTCTGCACCACATTCGCCTGGATAGCCGCTGAGACGGACAGGCAGGATTCATTTTTGTGTCTCTTTCTCCGTCTCTGCTTTGCCTGCTCCGTGCATTTTCGCGCCACCCGTCGGATCCGCGCCCCTTCGAATGACGACAGTGACGACAAGAGCGAAGGACACATGATGCAAACTCGAGATCGGCTCCCCGTGAAATCCAAGGCGGGGGCGCTAGCACCGCCGTCAGCACAGCGCACGCCCGGACGGGGATACACTCCCGACCGACGTCGCGACGACGACTCGCGTGTGTTGAATCATTTATGAGCCGATGATGACGGGCGCGACCCCGTCCCTCGCGCTTTTTCTTTCGCAACCCCCCCGGCCCGAGCTTTTCTTCTTTTGTGCTCTCCGCGTCTTCCCCTCGGCCGGGACGATGCTGTCGGGTTTCTTTCTTTGCTCGGCATCTTGACGACAGGATTATAATATCTCGTTCGTGATCCGGATACAAAGAGCACGATGATAAAGTACAGCACGAGTCATCGTCGGATGGGAGGTTTTTTTTTTTACGATGCTGAACCTGATGATGTTTAACACTCGTGTTGGCATGGCGTATGTTGATTTGAAAAATGGCACTCCATGGGGGACGAGATACTCTGGAAAAATTTATGCGGCCCGGAAATATTATTTTGCGTAGTCCTTTAAAATGCTAATGCTATCCAATAGATTTGCGAAGGTAGTCTTGTAAGAGCCGGGTATTCCAAGTACGTTATTGATACTCTGCGTGCGGTATTTTCATTTTTGTCCTACTTGAATGATTAATAGTAATGTCCACTGTTTATTAGATTAAAAGGAAAAGATTCGATGAATTATTTGTTTTGTAACGTACATTTCACGAATTTTTGTTTCGCTTTATTTTTCTCCCATTTATTGATGATTGTTTTTTCCAGCCTCATCATTATTTAAAATGTATCGAATGATAAGTCAATAACAATTTCGAATTTTTAATCTGTTATACTCCTGATTATTGAAGTCTTCTCATCTAACGGCTTTTTGCTTTAATCTTTCAAAATCCAAGCATCCTAAGAAAAAAAATTGTGTAAATCCGTTACTTTTTGTATATACAGCTAAAAAAATAAAACCTTCTATAATTAATTTGTCAATAAGATGGGCATAAGCATAGATACATCAATCAACCATCAAATATCCTTTTATTCAAAACAAATGCATGCATACAGTTTTTGATGTTTCGTTTGAACTGAAAAGGCCGCTAAACTCATCTTCCTCTAAAGTTCAAAGGGGACGCTATAACAGCCGCAGCCAACAAGCTGCAGAAAATCATTCCGCATTCGACACTCTATTAACCCGCACGAGCGCGGGACTTCCACTTCTCGTCGTTACGTTCCATTTCCATTATTACATTTCACCAGCTGCCCTACACACATAATGCAAACCCACCAACGTAGCTACACCTACGACTGAGCACTTGCGATTTGTGCGTACCCACGCATACAGTGTGTGTACGTGTACTAGCAGAGGTTACGCTTACGCATGAATTAATTAGTCGCGAATTACCTGCTGGCTTACCCAGCCATTATTTCAGTCGGCAGTAATTGGTATTAGTTTCGTTGCGAGGTTGATCTTTTACTTTCTAACTGGATGAAATGGTCATGAGATCTGTTTCACATTGTCTGTACAAGAATTATAGGAGGGATGACACATGTTATTGATTTTTTCAAAGAAGTGGATAAGGATAAAATTTAACTTTTACGTAGATGGGATATCGTTAAAGTAGGAAGGGATGATCTATATCTTCGTTTCATTCAGGACAGGAAAAAAAATGAAATAATGAATAAGTGGTGCCAACAAAAAGAAAGATTTTTCGTAAAGTCCTATACATAAAACGTATCGCACGAATCCTTAAAAATTGTTCGTGAGCCCTGCTCGTTAAATGCGTATTACACCCTTCATCGCTCCTCTAAAGATCATTCGAAGGTATTGGAGTTTTTTATCGAGACATTTTTACGACGATCGTAGCAGGGCAGCAGCTCCCATGTATAGGCGATGCTCTCGTCGATCTTAATTTCATGGGACTTTCGAGCTCGTGTGAAGAAAAAATTTCAGGCAAACGTTGGGAGTATGTATTTTGATTTTATCACTTGAAGAGAATGATTCTTAGTACGTCGTAGACGATATGAAACAGAGTCCAATACAAACTTTAAAAGAAGCGGTTGACTTTGCGCCTTTCATTAAAAAAGTAACATCAAAATTTTAAATGAAATACGTGCTATTCAAGAATTTTAATTAAAATGTTTTTCATCAATTTTTAAGATCAAAGTGCAAGCTTTCTTAACCAGACAATGCGAAACTGTTTTTCACTCGAATGTTAAAATGCGATTTTGTAAATTATTTCGATCAACGTATATTACCATTCATACGAATACATTTCTAGACCGACTGGAACATCCTTTAGGGATTTTAATTGTTAGCACTTTTTTGTGCTACCTGAAATATGTTATTTGATTGAGTCCAGAACGATAATTGAGTATGTACTGTCATCGTGTAGCACTGTTATCGAAACAATTTTTCAAGTCCCACTTTAAGTGCCTAATTAGCTTACATTTCAAGATTCGAGACAATACTGCGCCAGTCGAGTGCGCCATTGGGTTCACTTGCTCTGATCGCGAATATTCCCAAGATCCTCGTTGACTTTCTGACGAGCGTCCACTCGAAACTGGATATCAGTAGACACTTATTTCAGGGATTTAATTGGTACTTCAAGAACACCGATCGTTCCACCCTCTCAACATGGAAGTTCCAAGTTCTTTTGCGCACTGTCATTGTATTGCAGTGATTCTTATTGTGCCTCTTGATAATACAGGTGTGGGCGGAGGGGGATGTTTTAATAACCCAATCAAAATGTATGACCATTGGGATGAGGAGTCATTGACATGGATGGGTTGTCAATTAGATCAGATTGAAGCGTGGTGTGCGTACTTAGTTTGCGATAGGATTTGTACAAATGAAATTATGACTCACCCTTTGGTCGAACTGGGACACCATCTTGGACAGCGCTAGCGATGCTCATCAAAAGAAGAACCACGAAGAGATGCATCCTCTGATGCTCACCCGTCACTTTGTCACTAGCCGTGCGGAAACTCATGATGTTCTATTTCGCGAACTTTGAGGGGGGATTCCTCTCCATCGTGGTCACTGAAATCGATAACTTCACCTGAAACATTTTGGAAAAAAATAAAATTATTGTGAGAAAGAAGAAAAGTATTGGTATCATTCAGAACTGCGAAACGTGTCAGTGGTTTTGTAGATGCTAACGTTGGGGAAATTACTATTCGCCGAGTAGAAATATAACAAGCGACGCCGATAACGATGACGGCTATCGTGTGTTATCGTTGCTGTTATCGCGCATGAGTATACGGGACTTATTAGCACAGAGCTTGTTATGGGGAAACTCGCTCGAGTACGCATAGGATATTTTATTGGCTTATACTAAGTTATGTGGTACATAATAGATGCATCATTGAAGCATGGGAGCATATCTAGAGTATTCCTGTCATTCCAGAGATATATTTTAAACGATACACAAAAAAAGTATTGGTTAATAATTTTAAGTAATGCCGTATACATTTACACATTATAAGAAAATATTTTAATTTCGGCAAACTGTAATACATTTATGTTTTGAAGCAACAAATAAAAATAAATTGTAGCCATACAATATCATTTACTAAGCATTGTACTTGTATTATAATTATTCATTAAGCTTGCATGTATTTTGACAACAATGAATGTCATTGATGACAATGCGATTCAGTGGAGAGATATATTTTAATCTTTTTTAAGTAAATGTAAATTAAAATTCATAGACTTCCAGTATAGATCAGGTAAATGACTCGTCTTACCTTACTTGACTGTTTCTACTTAGCTATATCATTATATACTTTTCAAGTAAAATTATGAATAAAATGTGGAAAATAAAAAGTAAATGTAAGAAAATGGTTGGAAGAATAAAGTAAAATGCATAAAAAATCAGCTATTGACGCAATAAAAATTTTCTAATCCATTTTATTGTATTATGGTAAGAATTTACCTATAATTTCAAATCCTTCTTTAATTTTAGTTAAAAAAAACTCATTTCGAATGATGTTTGAAAAAAACCTATTAAAGAATAAAAAAAACTTACAATTTCGCTAATTACCTTGCTCTTATTCAATTAATAGAACCGACGACTAATATAGGTTAAACGCAAGTGATGAATTTTGCGTTACGTTCGTATTTTTCAAATTTTACAGTCCAGATCATGTGTAATAATATAAAATTGTATGCCAGTCACTGAATTTTCTTTATTGTATGTAGGGAGTGACGAGTACTTATTAAAAATGGCAGTCTGATTTATTTTTTTCAAATTCGTCGAAAAGGTATCTAAATCAGCTAAAAAATCAATGAAGCTAATAATCTGAAATCGTATTGGATTCACGATGTCGATAGAGATGATAATTCAATCAGAAAGACGGCATCAAATGCCAGTACTAAAACAGTCAACAATCCGAACACAAAAACAACCCGAAACTTGAAAATAAAAAACCTCGAAAATCAATTCTGTACGATCCTAAAAAACTACTCTCAACAACAACTCCTCGCTCGACCAACGAACTAACAGAAAAACGCTTGCAAAAACTGTCGTTCGGCTTCTTTGAGCCGGTTCCTACCCATTCGTTTCCAGCTCGCCACGCGGATCCTCGAGAGCCACACGGCGAATCTCAACCCACCGCGATTCGTTCCTCGCGACACGTACACTCGCATTGGAC
>JAPYYV010017245.1:0-13204 GCA_030522625.1 Copidosoma aretas | reverse complement strand
GCTAATGAAAACCTGAAAATTTTCTAAGTTTTTGAGGGGGGGCTGGTCAAAACCTGAAAATTTTCTAAGTTTTTGAGGGGGGGCTAATGAAAACCTGAAGATTTTCTAAGTTTTTGAGGAGGGGATGAGGGCGGGCTGAGGGGGGGCGGAGGGGGGCACTGAAATTTAAAAAAATAATTTTTTACGTGAAATCACGGAGAAAACGATCGAATTTTTGAGGGGGGGTGGAGAGGGGGCTGAGAGGGGCTGAGGGGGGGGTGAGGGGGGCTACAAACAAATGACGATCATTCAAATCACGTAAAAATATAAGGAATTCACCCGTGAATTGAGGGGGGGCTGAGGAGGGGCGGTGAGGGGGGTGAGGGGGGACCGAAATAATTTTGTCCTTATCACTATATATATATATAGTAAGATATATAATATTTCTAAGCTTCACGCACGAACTACCAGCGTTTGATGAAAAATTTATTTTCATGATTTCTGAAGTTAATTTTTAATTATTTGAATTGAGTTATACTACTTTATGACAACACTTTTGCCTCTACTTTACGTATATGTCCTGGCGTGTTTGATTTTAAACCCAACATTAATTTTCTTAAATCGGTTTCAATTTTTTTATACTTTTTCTTTCTTTTTCATTACCAAGTCTTCGCACCGTATAAGCTACCTTTTTTTATCATTGAAACCATAAAAACTAATCTTTGATTCAACCTGTTTACTTTCTCTCTTTTTCTTAAGCCCCAAACTGCGTTGACAGCCCTTTATATCCTACCAGTTGTTTTTGTCTGTGCCACAAGAAGAAATTTTTTGTTAAGAACCACACTACTAAGTCCTAATACTCGTTAGAACTTGAAATACCTCCCCTTACTATATAAACTGATCTTTTCCTTTCTCTTCTCCATTCCTTAAAATTAAGGTATTTTTTTTATTTTTCCAGTCTATTTTTTGCACGATATTTATCTTAATGTTTTAGCATGTGCTCTGTGTGTTTAGAATGCTCTGCATGTGACACGATATCAAATAAATTTAAAATATTGCATTCCTATTTTTCCTGTACCTAACCATATTCTGTCTAATTTCATCTAGAAAATTTCTCTATTTATTGTATCAAATGCTGTTTTAACGTCTTCAGAGACAGCATATAATTTATTTCCTTTTTTTTCCAGTTTATTTTCAATTAAACTATTTATTACAAAAATATAGTACCTTTTTTCTTCTTTTTGCTATAAAGCCATTCTTTTACTCTTTCAGCAATTATAATTGATAATATCTTGTATCCTTTATGTGATAACGCCACTCTTGTTACGTTTGTAAGTTTTGTAACGTCCTCTTACTCCTCCCTGCCGGGTGATTAAGATGGATATGATAGATTTTTACTATTTTACACCCTTTAATAGGTTGTCTGTCTGTCCATAACACATTAAACATGTTTGTTAATTTAATCATTCAAATCATGGAAAGATTTTTGAAACATTTCTTGTAACGTGATGGACAATTTTTTTTTTAATTTTGGTTTCCGATTCTATTTATTATCGAGGCCATGCATTCATTGCTAGAAGCCGTTACCTAACCCCAATTTTCTCGTCGGTTAAGATTTGTTTGGATTTGTTTTGTTGCAACAAATCAATGTGCGTAATTATAATATGAAAAAAATTTATTAATTTGCATTTAATACATACATGTATTTGTATACAGACAGTCTAACCATGCAAATATTGAGCCCGTAGGGGCTTGGTAATAGATTCATGGCCTTTTTCAAGGCTTGATAATGGAGCCAAAAAATAGTGTTTTTATTTTATTAATAATAAATTCAATCATTGATTTTATAACGCAGAAAAATTTACACTTATAGTAAATCACTTATACAGCCAATATTTACTTAAATCGCGATGAATTATTTAGCATACATTCCATATTACATTAGAGTTGAAAATTTTTCTAAGACCCTCGATATTAGGCCTTCTACCCCTACGTTATTGATGGTCATAAAAAACACGTTTTTTTAAGCTCTGAATTTTTTTACTCCAAAATAAAGAAATTTTCAAAAAAAATTTCTGTGCCCTTTTATATTCAAAATAATCCAAAGAATCAGAAATAAAATTTTCAGGCTAAAGAACTTAATTTTTTTAATTTCTCGTAAAAATTTATTGATAACAATTGATCAAAAACTTTTTGAGAAAAAAACCCTTGCTTTTTATGTCCAGGGTATCAAACTACGTCGATAAAAGCAAGATCTTTCCACCGACCTAGATCGGCCACGGGCACATATGAGCAAACGCGTACTATTCTTTCTTTCGTCCTTTCTACAGTCTTATACCGCAGACTACACCATTTTCATTTAAAATCCCCTGTTGAGTTTTTCTTTTCCTGATATTCATCTCTCTCCGGTAAGTCTTTTATTTCTTTAGAATATCTGTTAGTTACCATCCTGTTTTTTTTCTATTTTCTGAGTGATAAAAGTCTTCCAACCCCTTGTTAAATTCTGTTTGATTTTCTCAAGCTCATTTTTCTCGGTTGCTCTTTTCACAAGTCCTATTGTTACCCCGTCCCTTAACTTTTCATATCCTACTTTAAATACTTTGCCCCATTTTGTACGATTTTTATTGATTATGCTCCTTAATTATTCCATCAAGCATACGTGTGGCCACCTGCTCCTATATATTTTCAAACTTGGCAAATAGTTATTATCTGACCTTTTCCTTATGTCTACTTTATGACAAACCTTTTGCCTCTATTTTCATGTGTATCCTGGTGTGCTTGCTTTTGAATCCAACATTATTTTTGTAGATCGGCTTTCATTTTTTTTCTTTTACCAAGTCTTCGCATTGTATAAGCCAACTTATTTTATCACTGAAACTGTAAGAAATAATTTTTGATTTAAACTGTTTACTTTCTTTCTTTTTTTTAAGTCCCAAACTGCGGTGACAGCCCTTTGTATCCTATCAGCTGTTTTTTCTCTGTGCTACGATAAGAAATATTTTGTTAAGAACCACACTTCTAGGTCCTAATATTCGTTTAAAACTCAAAATACGTCCCCTTAATATTCAAACAGATCTTTTCCTATCCATTCTCTATTCCTTACAATTACGGTTTTTTAATGCTTCCAGCTTATTTTTTGTACGATATTTACCTATAAGCATCTGCTTTGTGTTTTAAGAATGCTCCACGCGTGACACAGTGTCATAACTAAATTTAGACAATTGCATTTTTTTTTCTTACTCTATCATCTCTTGTATTAGTCTTAATTGACTTATCGTCTACATTCTCTTTATTATCTAATTTTTGTAAAAATATCTATCGATTATATCAAATGCTGTTTTGACGTATACAAAGACAGCACATAATTTATTGCCACCTTGCTTTATTTTATTTTCAATTAAACTATTTAGAAAACAAATATGGTGCCTTATTCTTCTTATTGCTCTAAAGCCAGCTATTCTTTTACTCTTTCAGCAATGATAATTACCAATATCTTGTATCCTTCATTTAATAACGCAACTCCAATGTAGTTTTTAACGCCCTCTTACTCCTCCCTGCCTGGTGATTAGGATAGATTTTTACTATATTTCACCCTTCAATAATTTGTGTTCCTGTCCATAGTACATTAAGCATGTTTGTTCATCCAAATCATGGGAAGATTTTCAAAACATTCCCCTACAATTCCTTTGTCTTCCCTGGTTTTTCTGTTTTTTTTTGTCCCCTACACTGAGAGACCAATTTGTTCACTATAAACATGATATGTTAACTGGTAATATATTACGTTAATGATCTGAGTGGGTATATTATTAGTTAACATATTATGTTTGTTGTAACAAATTGGTCTCTCAGTGTAGGACTTTCTAAAATTCAATAATTTATATATCCTTGTCAAAAACTTCCCATACTTTGCTGTTGATTCCTCCACTCCTTTTTTCGTTTTTTATTTAACATGCCTCATTTTTGTATTCTAACAAATTTTTAAAATGATTCCCTAATGTCACTTCATTAAATCACATTCATTTTTTTTCAACTCGAATTTCCAATCACTTTCGAAAACTCATTTGAGTTTTTTCTTTCCGACACTTAACTTAGTTTTTCATCGGCTTTTTCAATTATTTTATCTCCGATAATTTCGTTTAACTTTTATTTTTTAGTCTTAAATTAAATTTTTGGTCTCTTAAATTAAAATCCTGTTCCAAAATTTTTTAAATGTTTTTTCTCTTTTGATACTATCGTTTTTAGTTTTTCTGATACCTGTGTAATTACATTAAATAACCTTTTTTTTCTGATACCTGTATTTTTTTCTGTGATATTTATCCTACCTTGATTAATTATCTGAGGGTTGTGTGGAATGCCCTACACAAATAACTACATAATATAGGTCGATATATATATGTACAGTGTAGTTAATATGTACGGTGAAATGTGACTACTGCAAGTCAGACCGAAATTGGCCCTTGCCAAGTATACTCGCTCTCATCGGGTCTTAAGTGACACTAAAGATGGTATTTGTAGTTCTAGTTGATCTTCTACATCTTTTCATGATAAACTTGTTTCACTATTAGGTGACCTTAGTTATTTGATTCACTTCCTTATTTTGAATGTTTTTAACAATCATAATCATTATAACTTACTATATTATATAGTTATAAGAGAAAAATTCAGTCAGCTACGCTCTTGCCTCCCCCTCTCTGCTCTCGATCCCCTCTCCGGTACAAATTTATTTATCAAATTTGTGAGCCCCTCTTAAAATAACGAGAAGTTCTCTTGTTTTCTTGGTTATTTTGAGGTAGTCATTTCCCCCCCCCCCCCCCCCCCCCCATACCACCTCATGACCCCTCTTGACCACACCCATATTTTAGTAGCTCCTCTCCTATCCCTACCCCTCAACATTCCCTCATCATTTTTTTATAGTTGTAAAGGTAAAATTGGCATGCATGCATACATACATACATACATACATACAAACATATGCATGCATACACACGTAGTTCTTTATTACCTGTCAGCCTACCTGGCCAAGGCAAGGTACAAAAAATTAATACAAACGAATTGAAAACACAGCTTTAACACTAAAATTTTACACAACTTTTATATTGCTGAATTTTTTCTTGAAACTATGTTTCAATCAAACAAACCATACTTGAAGTCTCTGTTATTGTCTATACTTATCAAAAATGATTCACTTAAAATACACTATACCTTACACAAAAAATAAAAATTAAATTTTACATAACCTTATTTTCGCTGTACTTACACTATTAAACTAATTCTCAATCATCAAAAGTCTGAACAACAGTACCTTTCCGCTTATTGGCTTCACACCATCCAATCTTATTTCAAACAATGCTTACATTTAAAAATTCAAACAATTCGAATACAAATTTAATTCACATAAAACTTTACTCTTGCTGAACTTGTTCTATAAAACCATACTTTGAATCAATGCAATACCCTCAATAATCCATACTTATAGTCTTTATATGTCGTTTCATTATTTTCTACTATACTGCGAACTTGACATTACTACACTATAATTTCCACACTTGCTACACACGTGCTACCCTCTCTCGTTCGCACCGCACTTTCAGTAGACTTGCTGTTCTGCTTGCACCGTTGACCACGCTGTTCCAAAGCCAAACTACTAAACTTTGTCTTTGTTTCTATTGACCACCGCCATATACACTTTTTCCTCGATGCTTTTCCCGGTATCGAAATCGCAGAATCGCTCTTTCAACTCATCCCACTTGTAACACACACCATCAAAATAGACACTTTTTTAACCTGTGACGTGGCAGCTAAAGCTGTCCTGTCATGGTATACCTGTTCATGCGCCTGTCATCGGTGGCCACCAAAAAATATGAAGGTAGATAAGTGCAATCTACCTTATAATGCACCAAATAATGTATGTTTGCGGGCCACAGACGACGAGTTCCGAGAGCAGCTGAAGGAGACGCAATATATACATGCAGCCACCAGCAGTAGTATCCGATGCCTGCCTGTACACCTATATATGTATGTGTGTCTGTGCAGGCGAGAGCGAGAAGGACGAGAAATGGCGCGAGTAGTGGTAGCATCAGCTGACGCAGCTGGGAGCTGTAGAGTGAGGTAGTAACTTGAGAGACGTGCAGCAAGGCAGAGCTATAAAGTCGCGAGAATTCGGGAGAAAAGAGAGAGAGAGTTTTGTTTTTCGGTCGGTCGAGTGACGGGTTTAGGTACAGAGGAGCGCGGACGACTCGAGTTTGTGGATACGACGACTAGGTGTCTGGTGCGGAAATGGCAGCACGATACCGAGGGTAGACACAGGAGGCCGGCAGGACTTGGGGAGAGCAGAGGGATTATCCGTGTAGGTGAGCGGACTTATCCGACGGCAACGCACCACCGTTTTGCTGCACCGGACGAGAGACCGAGCTCCGAGGAGAGGGCTGATCCGATTGAACCGGAAGTAAATAGTCCACAGTGGAATGTAGACGACGAAGTAAAGTGTGTGTGAGATAGTGTGGGCGCAGGTGTGATAGGGTCGCAGTGTAGGTTTACGACTGGGGGAACGTGCGGGATTTTAGGGTGCTGCGTAGGTGTTTGGATATGTGCGAGTAGGAGACTGAGAGCAGGGTACGGCGGGTGACGGGTGGACGCCCCGCGTTTCGGCAGCCATCTTGTGTGCGTTGTACACAGGTTTTTCTTGTGTTGACGCTGGGTATCGGGCAGTGCTCTCGACTGCGGCACCCGACGTCGGGTGCCGCAGTCGAGAGCACTGGTATCGGGCCTTCCCGCACGAGCGTGTAGCAGTTCCAATAGGCCAGGCTATACGGTCAGCAAATCGCCGTATATTACTAGGTTGCGCAGACGAAGGAAATCACGATCGTGGACTCCTTACGAGCGCGTATATATGTATGTTGAGTGATTGAGAGATAGGGGTATATGTGTCAATGGCAAGAGAAGACGAGGGAGAAGACGAGAGGACGGTGGAATCGAGGAGTCACGGCCGAACGGGACACGCCTGCACATAGATACGGATGTCGGTGGACCCCTATATATATATATATTTACTGCTACATATTAATTAGTGTTAAATTAGCTAACTAAAGGTAATCACAGCGACTTCTTAATCAAAAAAGAATCATTTTGGCACAAACTATTGTAAAGTTTTCAGTTTTTATAGTGTTCAATGAATAGTGTCTTATATAAGTAAAATAAGTCCTATAATACTGTCCAAAAGGCAAAATAAGAATTGAAAAACTTTAAAGAAGGAAAATGTTTGGATGAATAGTAATAACTAAAATCAATAAAATATGTAAATATTATAAATCTTACAATAATATTAGAAAATACGTTATGAATATTTTATTCAATAAAAGTGTGACTAGTATTGCTGGAAATGCGATACAAAAAAAAAAATTATTATTCTTTCTGTTAAACATCATTAAGATGCTGAATAATTATTTTAAAAAATTCGATGGCGGTTAATAATAGGTACTCAACATGAATAAACTGAATACATAATAAGCAAAAAATATACACAAAACGATTATGTAAACAATAGTTTAACGCTATATGTTGCAGCTTACAGCTTATTTATTAATTTAATATTAAAAATCTAGAAAAAAAACCAACACAATGTAGGGTAAAAACTTTTATATAAGCGATAATAAGCCGCGCTTGCACCGAGTAAGTCAGTCAGTTCAGTCACCGTTCTGGCTAGCCCTCTCGTGGCGCTTGCCTGTGCTAATTTTTGTTGAGTCAGCCAGCTCGTAGCGCTACGAAAATGAGCACGCGTAGTTCTCTGGCCTATGACGATTTGATTTCGGGTGTTGTGTTTTTCATTTAATTTAAAGGCTACCTGATTTGCCTGTTACGTTCCACCCCAGAAAAATTGTTTTTACGGTTACGTCCGCTATGTGGTTTGTAAGCCCTAATGAATGGCGTCGTAGTCAGAGGCTTTTGTTTATCGGTGTCTTAAATTGAGCACCCCATTCCGACTTATTATATTTCTGGGGCCACAACATGCTTGTTAGCATGTATCATGCTTGTAGGCATGTATTATGCTTGTGGGCATGTATTTATTTCATTTGCGAAATACTTAGTTTCTCGTTCAAATTTCCTCTTTTTAATATGCACGCATTTCTTGTTAAGTATCTAATATCTTGTTTATCCCTGAATTAATTCAAGTCCTGTGTATATTTTTTACAACGAAAAGATGCTGTATGAACTTGTATAATAAGCCCAGTCCATAAGAACAGTGAGTCAAAAAACATTTTGAAAGACTTCAAAATAAAAAGGTTTCCGACTAAACATTTTTGTGCCGTGACCAGGATAAGCATAGAGATATAAGAATAGAGTAGGCTCATGACACTGATGTACATAAGCAGAAGCGATACAGTAAAAGAAAGAGATGGCTGATGAGTGTCCTCTCTGTGTCTTTCTAGCCAAGCACTGAGATTGTCTACTGCTCAAGAGGGTCATCAAAGTCATCAAAACCAGAGGAAAGCAAGCAGAAAGCCAAAAAAGAAAACATATCGTAAACACATGAAAAATGCAAAGTATATATGTTTTACATGCATAGAAACTCTTTATTTTTGTATTTTTTTTTAGTATACTATATTTGTAAATGATTATGTACATAACATTTTAGCTACTCGCATTATGAAGCAGTGCATTGATTTCCCAACGACGCTAATTTGAGGAATAAATAGATTACAACTCTTAACATCACATTATTTATTTGTTTAAAAAAAAGTTTGCTTGCAGTAACCATTTTAATAGTGATGGTTGTATGTTAACCTTAAGAAGGAACAGGTAGGAGAAGACTGAGACCAGAAGCCACTCCCATCCAAGCTATTAATGCTACCTGCTTACATGATGTGGTCGGCAGTACAGGGACCTTTCAACGCAGTCCTTAGTCAGGTGCTGCACATTTATAGGAGTCAGTCAACAAAGGAAGTGGCTTTGATTGGAACAGTAAAGAAAATGAAGCAGGCATATGCAAAGGAGGAACATCGGACCATTCTGCTGTAACAGAAGTAGCAAGAAATGAGCAAGTTAATACTGATGAGTTTATCTGTGGCTCACAAGCTCACTTTGATACGACTGCAAGTATCAAAAGTTCCATTAAATGTGTAACATCCTATTGTAAGCCAACATCTGATAACAAAAGTGATGATGTAAATAATATGTGCGATCCTTAAAAAGGTATGTACAGAAATGTATATTGTTTGAACTTATGAGTTCTTACAATCGCTTTATTAATTACTCTATTATCAGGAAATGTATTGTTTGAACTGTCAATGAGACAAAAAGAGGAAGATTTACGGATTATTTTAAAGTATACTGCATTTCTAGATCAGATTATTCTTCTGACAAATCTTGGTGCTAGTATTTAAGGTACAAGAAACTACAGGATTCCAAAGGAGCAGCAACTCGCAACAAAATTTCTCGTCGAAAGAAAAAAATTAGCAGTGTAAATGGGGTTGCTTAGTATCTAAAAGAGATATAATATAAATGATGCATCGGACTTAAGTTCAATTTATAATTCTTACACTTTTGACGTTTAAACAAAAAATTATTTTATGTAAAATACTTTTACGATCATAATTTTTTCTAATTTTTTTCTTGTTATCAACAAGATTAAACATACAGTAATTGCTTACTACAACAAAAGTATTTTCCATTAGAATGTTAGAATCCAGAAATACTATAAAGAATTTCATGTATTTAAAACTAACCAACATTTTTGAATGACATACAAATTTATTTTTTGATTATAATAATTAAGATCCAGCCAAATCTTTTACTATTTTTTTCTTTTCAATAACCAAACATTTTTATGTTAGTGCTGAGAATTCTGTGTCATAAGTCTTCTTAATAATTGATTGGTATCTTACTTTGATGAAAATTCTGAGGTGTCAGGAAATCAATCTTTTTTATTTCGTATAATCTGCCAGCGCACTAGCAAGAACTTATTTGTCGTATGAAAAATAGAAAAGTAATATCAGCTTTTCCTTAAAATCTTAAAACGTTTTCAAGAACGTTACACTTCCATTTTACGCCTGCCTGCAAAGTTGTTAAGCGTTCTTCCTTGAATGGCTTGCCTTCCTTTTAAACGCTAAATAAGTGATCCAGAACCTTGGACTGTATACAAGGAGTATCTCATGATACTGTCAAACAAGTGCATGATATCATTATTAAAGATGAAAGTGAAGGACACAAGCTCGTTTTCAACATAACTATTAATGAAGTCAGTATAAAACAGTACAAAGAATGGGACAGGACTACTTGCTCTTGAAAAAGCCTTGAGGATCTGGGATATTAGTTGTCCGAAACAGATGAGAGTGGTAGGGTGCCACTATTTTCTAAAGCCATAGTACTTAGGTTAGTAAATATTAATAGGGTTTTCAAGGTTTCTGTCGCTCACTATTTAACGAGTGCGAATCAACTTATGCTACACCTCCGTTCTGGTGTCGAAAAATCAATTATATTGATGGGCATATTGAGAGTATTCGGAAAGAACAAGATCATAGTTATGAGCATAACTTTTGACGGGGATCCAACTTTTATAGCTGCTTGTGAAAAGTTAGGGGCGAATTTTGAGCACGATGGCAAGAAAATTTTTAAACCATTTTATGATCAACTTTTTAACCAGTATATATTTTCTATGACGCTTGTCACTGTTCAAAAATGTGCCGAAATTATTTGGCTTCAAAGGGCCCGATTGGTCATACGAACAATACAATTCGTTGAGACTACAGTAAAAATATAGACAACAAGCAAAACCAACAAATACTTCATTTAACAAACAAAATTACCAACAGGCATGTGGTTTTCGGCAATGCGAAGATAAAAGTTTTTTTGGCTGCACAGGTATTGAGTCGCACCATCGCGATTTTGTTATGCTTAAAAAAAACAGACTTCCATGATCCTGACTTTACAGGTGCATATACTACTGCTACATTTTGCGAAAAAATAGATAAGATTTTTTATTTACTTACCGTTAGAAGCAAGTTCAATAAGAATCCTGACTGGTTCCCAATATTTAGGGAAACTATGCCCTAGTTCAAAAGCTAAATTGACTCTTTTAGATATTACATAGAAACCTTACAGATTTATGGGACCCCTAGAAAAAATAAATAACAGTGAATGCGATGTTCAACAGATGATTTTGAAACCTATCTTACAAAGTCAATCTGTCACGGAATTCCCAGGATTAAAAGTATCACTGACTTAATTATATCATTGAGCTGA
Organism: Copidosoma aretas; assembly: GCA_030522625.1. Classification (NCBI taxonomy): domain Eukaryota; kingdom Metazoa; phylum Arthropoda; class Insecta; order Hymenoptera; family Encyrtidae; genus Copidosoma; species Copidosoma aretas. The sequence goes on along the minus strand of JAPYYV010017245.1, from coordinate 1,987 downwards.
TTATTGTATTTCTAATAATTATGTACAGTTCTTTGAAAGTTACAAGCTAGATCAGGATCACGTTAATATTTTTTTTTTACTGATTCGTAGCAGGAATGGACATAATAACAATTCGATCGCGACTAAGTATCTGTCAGCGTTCAAAAAACTTGTCACAAATGAAACGCTATGTTATTTATCGAATTTAGCTCCTTGCCAACCCTAAGCTAACACCTTATTAATATCAGAAGATGACATTATTGAGGTATTGGATACCCAAGAAAAACAATGTAACGATGTTGAGGAGTCAAATCAGCCAGTAAAATTTTCTAATTCATAAGTATTTAGTTTAAATAATAATTCACCTTCTTTTATCTTCAACGATTGGCATAAGAGTAAAAATTTAAATCACGATGACAGCAGTATTAGTTCTAGTAGTGCTATTGAGTATATCGGTGAAGTAATATCTTACGTCGCTGGCTCCATTGTTAATGTTTTGAAAAGAAATCCATTGCGATCATCGTCTCAATTTGCTAATTGATAACTCTAAGAAAAATTTAAGTAAATTAGGTATTTGCAGGAATTGGGAGGGTTGAATTATGCGTCGAATGATGTTCAAGAAATTAGATAATTAACTGAAAAAATCGAAAGACAGACGGTTAACTTGTACAAAAAAAGTATTTTTGCAGTAATTATTTGTTACACCTTGAAAATTTTGCAGAAATATGTATTTGGTGACAGCCACGCTTTTGATACAAAATTTTTCATGCATAATTGATCTCAATTAATAGTCATGATAGGAAACATGAAGGTAGAATCTTTAACAGTGAGTAACAGATAATAAGAATGAGGAAGAATAAATAAACTATTTTTAGGGGCCAGTAGCATTCAATAGCATTTTGTAGAATTTTACAAATAAAATTCGTGCATTTAGAAAGCTCTTTACAGTGACCATTTTCTACTTTTCAGCTTACTATATGCAGTTACTGTCATAGGTTACTGCTCCTTTGAGCAGCAGCCAATCACAGCGTTCGGGTGAACAGAGACAGAGAGAACACTTAACGATCATCTCTTTCTTTTTCTGTATCACAGTATTCAGCCTCTACTCTCATATCTCTATAAGGATAAGCATTTACGAGAAACGTCGTCTGGAAAACAGTCACCACCACACGATCTTCGTCATCGCGTACAACTACTTGGCCGATAATAGAGATCGAAATAAAATTTAGGTATAAAATGTATTGTACCGTTGCATAATTTTTTAATTTGTTTAATACTTGCTCGTTTTTAGAAATTACATCTCTCGTATAAATATGGAGCTTGTGTGCTTCTCGAGAGATAGCCAGATGTTGGCATAAGAGAGGTCGTATAAGTGATTGGTTGATTGTTGGGCTGGTCAACGAGAGTGCGCTATTTTGACAGAAGTGAGAATTTGCATAAGCCATACATGGCTTTTCCGAGAAATCACTCTTCGTCTCCGGGGAGAGAGAGAAAGAAGGAGAGGTAAGTACGGAAGCCTGTATGGCTTACTGGTCATATGAGGTACTAACTGCGCCCCCATATCGTACTCTTCTTCTTTTTTCTCTCTTAGTCTCAATTCGAGGCAAAACGCGCGTTTTTTATTCTCTTGAGGGTACAAATTTTTTTAGTCATCTCTATACCCTATCAAACAATTAAGCATGATATACACCTATTATTTTTTAGCTCTTAACATTTAGTGATTAATTTATTAGACATTATTAGCGCCTTCCGATTTTGACTATTTTACTTTAATAAAGAATCGGTGATCCGTTGGAGGCGATTTCGAGAAAACGAGTGTAATTTTTCTCTATGTTCTTTGCTAGGATCGCCGACTATGTGTGTCACTGATTACTTACCAAAGTAAAATAGTCAAAATCGGAAGGCGCTGATAATGTCTAATAAATTATATGAGTCTTGGATCAGAGAGGGACTCTGCGGGAGAATAAATATTAATAATGTACAAGAATGAGATAAATCAGAACTTTCA
>JAPYYV010017244.1:0-23542 GCA_030522625.1 Copidosoma aretas | reverse complement strand
TAACTTTCGATTGGAGAAACTAAATTGGATCGAATTTTTTTTAATCGATAGGGCTTGACTTCAGCTTGTGTTTAAGCCAGGTTAGAACACTCCAGCTGTCCATGCAGCTTGCCTATACGCACTAGAAGGAGACGTGTTTTTTGAAAAATTGACTAAAATTCACTGAAATGAATACTTGTGTAACTTTTGATGAACAAACTTTGTAGTAGAATCGCTTTGGATACTCGTTGTGGATGCTAATAACAATGGAAATATTATTCGAAAAACTTTTTTCCGCCAACTTTTTTTTCAGCAAAATTTGAAGCTCATTCGAGCCAGTTACGGCAGAATCACCCATTTATATACCCATCAGACATAATGGGTCAAACAACAAAAATTCAAGCGAGCGCGTGAATGTATCGCACGAGAAAGTACACATCCGCATCGTGCGAAGAGAGGCGCATCGGAGCGAAGCGGCGCTCTGTACTCTGCAGAGCACTTTTACCGATCTCGCGTGTAGAATATACTTATCGCGGTGCAAGCGCGGTCGCGCGCGATAACCCTGTGAACCGTAACGTTGGACGCATGAAAAAAAGTGGAAAAAGAAGAGGGGGGGGGGGGGGGAAGAAAAAAAAGCGGAGAAAACCAGCGGCATGAGTACGCCGGCGCGCGCCAACGGCTCGATAAACCGCCGCCGATTTTTCTCTGTATCTTGTAGAATAGCCGGGGAAGAGACAAGGGCGGGGACGCGGGAGCTATTTACGACGACGACGACGAGGGGGAAGAAGAAGACGGCTCTCGATAAGGATTCTTATCGCTCGGCTCTCTGACTGCCGTCGTACATTACAATAACAATATATTATAATTATATTACCCGAGGCAGGGGTGTGTGCACGCGAGACAGGCGGTCAGCGCACTGCTCTGCGGCAGCCGGTGGATATTTTTCAACGGTATATTAGAGAGCCGTATAATCATCTGTTGTGCTCAAGTGTGCACGTGATCAACGACTTGTTTATCAACTCTCATTGCGACATTGCGTGCAGTTGAAAACAACGTTGAGTGTGTGAGATCCACACATGTATAATTGATTGATTCGCTATACCCGAGACTTCTTATTACAACACAGCATACGTGTTATTGGCGCGCTGCTGCGGATAACGTGTAGTTTGCTATATCTTCCAAAACGGAACACTGTTGCTCAAATTAAGCGCTTTGCTTGATTCGTATCGAATACATTCAATTGGCGTGACGCTACAACGATAGCGGCTTACTTCTTGTTTCGTTCCGCATAGATTCGTCGAGTGTTTTTTAATTCAACGAAGACTCGTAATACACGTACTCGTATCTTGCAGCGAACTTGTGCAGGGCAGAGATTTTTTGTGAAAACAAGAGAAGGCGGTGCTCCGAGGATCGAGAGGCTGTGCAAAAATTGTCGAGCTTAGATTTTTTTTAGCGAATAAAATTTTTTGGTCACTCCCTCTGCTTGAAATCAGTCAAAATTTGTAATCGCGACTGACACGTCGTGTACTTATTCACGAACATCTCTTCACGAAGTACAAACAAAAAATCCTCCACATGCGCGAGTTGGAAAGATACGTATTGAAGCGCAAAAAGAGTAATTGATCCATATGCACGGCTCTAAATCGAACTTCAAAAATATATACTTTTAGTCACATTTTGGCCTACAGGTATCTCACAACGATATTCATACTTTGAGGAAAAACAGTTGATAGGATTTTTGAAAAGTTGTGACGTAAAATACTATTTTTCAATGGCTGAACATTAACGATACTCATTTATCTTTAATTTTGATTTCCAAGACGGGAATGTTTTAAATTATACCTTTGATTCAGTTTATTGCATTTTTTTTTTTAATTTAACACACAATACAACAATTTCATATAAAGAATGATGAGTAACACTCTAAAATTTTTAGAAAATAAAAATTATCAAAGTCGATGAATGCACTTTTACGTCGGGATAAATAGTCCAACGGTAGCGATGAAAACAAAAAAAAAAGAGGTAGCAGTAATGAAGTTAAAAAAATTTCACTCGCAAATTTAACATGATCGCAGTCCTTGGTGGGCATTTTTTGCCGATATAGGCGGAAAACAGTGGCAGCTCTGATGATGCATGTATACAAAGAAACGGCAACCCAGTGCAAGTCATACGCTCTCTCTTTTCCTTCTCTCCTCGCCGCTTGCCACATAATATGGCGAAGCGACTTAATGGCTCGCAAAGTTCAAGCGTGCATGGCGCCAGGCCTCGCCTTCCTTTTCTTCGTTGCGCGCCGCATAAGCAATCTGATACCATAAAATCTCCATGGAGATTTAGGTTTATCTGGGGTAGGGGTTTTTTTTTTTTTTTTTTTTGTATATACAGGAATTGGATGCCGAGTTTTTTTTGTTACAGTACTTTGTTTTTCTTTATATGTCAAAAGGATGAAAGCATACATTATTTACAGGCGACTTTTTGTGATATAATATCAAATTATGCTAGATTTCATGAAAATTATTTTACAACAGTACGTTTTACCCCGCTAAAAGTGAGCTGTGGTGCACACACACACACAAACGATGCGAGTCATGCCAAGATATAGCAAAACTCACCTATGACGTACATACGTTCATGTGTTTTAAAGTTTCTTACCGCTAAAGTTACAAACTAGTCGTTGAGACAGTAAAAATTACTTATAGATCTTACATCCGTAATGTCTTACCATTGATTAGACATTTTTTTCGGCAAAACTAATTGCAATACGAGTCGATTTTGTTTTTAAGTAAAGTAGGTACTTCGATTTTCAAAAGAAAATCTCAATATCCTATTTTGTTACGAATGTAAAAGATCACTGGCTTGTTAAACCTTGAATAATTGATTGTACCCTAACTTTTAATAAAATTGTAGAGCTTCGCGATTTTAATTGAAAATTACCGTCACACTAAGCATACGTTAAATGTCCACACACTTCGGCTTTGTTTCATAATTTTCACACATATTGCTACACTCGTTTGCAAATTAAAGACCAATGTTAATCTGACTCTCATCCATCTTCTCGTCTTGCTCTTCTTGCATTACAATACCACTTTCGTCTCTGTCCAATCGTCTACTTTCTTCCTTATCAACTTGACTATCATCTTGACTCTCGTCTTTGCTTTCGTCCTTATGTTCATCATTGTTGTCATCTTTGTTTTGTACTTGTTTTTCTTCGCTACTATTTCTACTCTCTTCTTTTTCTTTACTGCTATTATTACGCTCCTCTTGGCTTTTTTCGATTTTCTCTTCTTTAATTTCTTTTTTTATCTCTACTCTACTTACATCAATATTTTCTGCATTACTTTCTTCTTTACTCTCTTCTTTATCCTCATCATCATCTTCATCTCTGTCTTCTGTATGTTCATATCTGTCTACTTCTCTATCTTCGACTTTATCATCATTTTTATCTTGTTCTTTATACTTGGGACTCCTTCTCTTCGGCTTGCCATCTGAGTCTGCCATCCTCACATCTCCATTTATTTCGGGATTTGGATCACGATTTTCTTCTTCGGGTTCTTCCATGGACTGATCCAAGTTTTCATTAGATCTATGATGTAAATTTCTACTGTTTCCAGCTTGAGCTTGAATCATTTCAAGCTCATCCACCAAGGCTTTCTCTCTCATATCGATTTCCGCTGAAAAATGAGTTGTTTGTACAAGTTAATTTTATAAAAAAATCAAATGTATATGTATTGTAAAAAATACCTTTGAGCTTATTTGAAGATTCCTGTAGCAATGTATCAGTTTGAGGCGTACTTCGTTTTGGTAAGTAATATATTGGTGGTTGGGTTTTTGTTTTGATGAAATTTAGAAGGGGAATTTGTGCAGTACGCCACTCTTGATACTGCTTACTCCGAGCTAATTTTAATTCAAGAGCCTTAACTTGAGCTAGTTGGTGTTTCCTATTCGAAAACAACTGTTGTCGCTCTTTTTTCATCTCCTCTTTTTCTCTTCTTTTTGCTTCGTCGACTCTCGCTTCAACCTCTGCTTTTTTATCTTCCTGCAAATTAATTATTTAGAAATATTTGTCACCATATGTATGAAATTAAGAGTATCCTGTCCAACATGTAATGTACAAAAAAAAATTATAATCATATTTTTCAGAGACAACAATATATAACCTTTGCTTTTAATTTTGTTTCTTCCTGACGAAATTTTTGAAGGGTACCCAAGAGAGCACCAAACATGCGTCTGTTTCTCTGTTTACTCCGCTCGTCTGTGCTTTCTCTGCGCATCACGTCTTGCCTAGATGGTATTTCTCTAGGTGTCGCTATAACTCTGGAAGATACTGCAGGCTACAAAGCAGGTGACAAGCAATGTAAAAAAAAAAAAAAAAAAAAAAAAAAAAAAAAAAAAAAAAAAAAAAAAAAAAGGTCACAGCACCTTGAAAGCATTGTCATCTTCATTGTCACTGTCATCAACAGCAGACTGAGCTCGAGCACTTAATCGACTAAATACAGTTTTCGGTTCACTGTTATTGTTGTTGTTTGTGTTGTTATTAATAATGTTGTTGTTGTTGTTGCCACCCTGCTGCCACCTCCTTTTGGCCCCAAAATTATTATTGGGAAAATCAGGCCCTGGTCTGCGTCCTCTGATGTCATCTTGTAGAGGCCTCTTTTGTGCACCTCTGGAGTTCAGTAAAATCCACACAATCAAAATGTTAATTTCAACAAGCAATTGTCATGAACAAAATGATAGTATAAAAACAAAATCTAGACATCAAACGAGTACTGGGATATTGAGGATGACATGAAAAATGTGGTTTGTGAACAGCAGGTCTAAAAAAATTTACAGCGAGTCTTTAAAAAGACATGATTTGACTGCACATGCATTGATGACCCTCTACACTAGTCATAACCAGGATGATATAGGTTATGTTTCCCAGACACCCTTGGAAAAGTACAGGAATGAATGAAGCGAGAGGAACGTAAAAGCAATAGTATCGCCCACCTATTGGGGCCAGGAGCTGAGGTGCCGTTCTCTCCTTCGGGAACGTCTCTGCCCAGGATCTTTCTGATATTCTTCTCGAGGCCACGCAAGCCGTCCTTGGCGGCCTCAAGCTCTGCCTCAAGCTTCTCAGCGCGCCAGAGCTCCCTCATGACTGAGCCTCGGCGTCCCTGCTCCGGTGCTTATTTTCCTGTAGCCGCTGCTATCCTCCTATCCCATGGATTCGAGTCTGATGAAGAGCAGCTCCAATTGTCTTGCAGGTCACGAGTATGGTAAGACCGGAGTTTGGCTTTGTTGTCTAGTCTATATAGTGTTAGATAAGTAGTATTTACTTAGACTGCTATTATCAACGTCATCGCGTCATCAGCGACCAACGACCGCACCCACATTTACCTGTTCTTTTTTTTTTTTAATAGAATGAGTTTGGTATATAATAGCTAGTTCTAGTTGCAATTTTTTCTGTACTTGCAGTACTTGCACACTTTGTACTCTTGCACTTTGCAGTAGCAGTATCTATAGTTTTAGTATATACCTTTTATATCTTGTATATATGCATATATGTACTTATATGATGTTTTTGTACTAGTTGGACTTGCCAATCTTGCCCACTTGGACAGTGCTGCCACTGCCGCTCGGCGATCTACATTATCTGCAATTTCTTCATGAGCTGGCCCAGAACCGCCAGATGACAATGAAATAATACGTATGCATAATACATTATTCGTAAGCATTTGTTGATTATAATTTTTTCTTGCGTAAGTAGCCATGGATAATATATGTGACGGAGAAATAATTGTATAACTTATTTTTCTCCGAGAGACAGAAATCCGGAGCTATTACATTTCACTCTTGAACAAAAAATATTTGCGACAAGTATTTCGATTTTTATTTTCAATGTCATTAAAGTAATTTGACAAATGAAATTAGTACGATTCCCACTTTGATTGCGATGGGTGCAACCTGCACCTGCAGCCAAAAGTCAGCGTTTGGTAAAATTGAAATCCTTCTTTCCAGCGAATTCATTTTTTTTAAATTATGGAGATGGTGGGTCTATTGATTTAAATCATTAGAAGAACTGTTATTAATTGATGTCTTTTGTTTAATATCTTTTAGTCTCTATAATAATAATAATAATAATAATAATAATGATAATAATAATAAGCACACATGTTTTTATCACAGCGAGCAAGTCCAGCGTCGTAATGCGCTGAACGTTTATTAGGAGGTATAATTGTATAAGTAGTTACACTTTATTCGGACTTCCTCGTGTTCATTTTTTTTAAAACCCTTTGAAAATCTATATTTTAAAAGAAAATTAAGATTCTTTCTTTTCCGTTTTCATTGATAATCTTGTTTTAAAAATTTATTAAAATTTCCCCAGCACAATTGTATGTATAACAGTAAGCTTGGATACTATATGGTATATAAAAATTTTGATGGAATCCCAAAGTCGATGCAGACTTATGCAGTAACTTCACGTTCTATTCATGCTCTCATAGCCGGAAGTTCATTCTATTAGAAAGCGCGCTTGAAATTGATTAAAAATTCATTCCTCCAATGTCAATCAAATTATTGTTATGTACAATTGTTGAATGTCGTAAAAAATTTAGGAAAAAATACTAGCTTCGAGATTCAGTACACACGTGCAGTTGACGAGCGTAAACTTGCATCGATTTTAGCTTGGAAAGGTCTAGGGTAACAGCAATTTGATGATCCGTCGCAATAAAAACAATATAGCAGGACTATGCATCAATGATAGGTAAGACATAAGGATAAGATATACATGTGTAGGCATTTAAACGTAATCATTGTACACAGAGAGGAGAAACATCCTTTGGCTTTGACGATATTTTATATACCAAAAGAAAAAGGTAAGGCGCGCCCCATATTTAATAATATATCAGACCATAAACTAACATCTAGTCTTAATCTAGTTTATACAAATGTACAATGCGTCCTTAACATTAGAATATATTAAAATCACATTGTCTTTTACCGCGACAGTAATACTTTATTTCACGTTTAGTTTCAACTTCGTTTTTTCATTCGTTGCGCCTAAAAAATGGCATTTAATAAAAATCATTTTTTTTTTAACTTCATTGACCCTTTTGTTGGAGGAATATCTCTCATTGCATGAAAAGAAATTAATATTTATTACATTTATACATATAATTTAACCTGCACCTTACAGATATGACCGAAATCTGCACAGCAATACCTATTTCAATGCATCACCCATTGTCTATGAGACTTATGCAAGAACATAATAATTATGTTGCAAACTAGATTCTGCGCCCGAAGCAACATCGTTAAATAAGATATCAAATATAAGAAAAAAAGGGATGCCCTCAAAAAATAATTTTGTTTAATACACGTTCGAGTATAGTTTGGAGAAAATGGTAGGCGTAAAATTTTTTTAAAAATACCACTAAGCAACAAGACAGTTGTTAAGTTTGACTGGAACTAAATCCGCCGTTGTCACGACAGAAGAACACGAGTTATTTTATGAATGAAAACAATTCATCAATAATGCTAACGACACAGAGTTTAACTTTTAATCCAAATATATCTGTATATCCACTTACTGTGGCAATTCATAAAATATACACAGGATGATTTTTAGCGCGATTAGATAAGCCAGATATATCATTCTCTCAGAATGAATAATCACTTTGAAAACAGGCTTAAAATGCGTGATGCTTTGCTGTACAGCTTTAGGTCAAAGTTGCAACTTGCCAATGCAATTTTACGTATAAAATAATCAATATATATCACGCTAATATACAATACGGGAATTTTATCCTTAAAAGGGTCCATAACTGCATGGACCTGTGTATACACTTGCGTTAGTTGATGGTCTGCAAGCATCTGCGTTTTCATTGTTTGTGCATTATTTATCTTTGTATAAGTTTAAGTGCTTATATAAATGTCGAACTGATAAATGGCTGAGTAAACTAATGACGGAATTTAAAATTTTTTATTCCAACAAAAAAAAACATGGAAACCATGTAATACCTTAATCGTAAAAGCCAGATGAATTATGTTTTAGAATTGCAGTATGCATTAAAATGAATAAGCCGAGTGCAGAAATAACGTGATATCATTTTTGATCCACATACTTATGATGAATTTACCGATCGAGTGAGATCTCGTATTTTTACCGGATACTTACTCTACAAACGTACCAACGAATGCAGTTTTGCGGCGACAGAAATAAAAAAATGAGGTTTCCATCCGTTTTGAGCGATCGCCTCTGGTAATGTGATTATGCCTGAGAGTTCATAACACGCGCTGCGTATACGGTATATGTGTCGTTTGTATCTACAATAAATGACAGTCTTGGTGGGAGAGACGAGAGGCGGAAAATGAAAGGTGTTAAAGCATCCCGTGCTTTAGTTTGCCTGCTCGTTGAGAAAGTGCCAAGTCCATTTATTTTCATCAATCGACCAGCATTCTCGATAACTGACTCTCTATACGTCGCTACAGTCGTCGCAGCCGTCCGCTCCCGTAAATAGCTATATCCTCGCAAATAGGATAAGAGATCCGTTTACCTTTAAATTTAATTGTACCATGAATATAGTACACGTGTAAAAAAATTCATTTTCATTCCTTGCATATTCTTTATACGAAAAGCGACACAATCGCGGAGAGATCGATCGTCTCCCGATCATCAACGAGAGCGGACTGCATCCGACGAACCGATATTTATAAATTTGAAAAAAAAAACGATTGCGCCAACGAAAAGAGATTGCGGAAAAAAAGAAAAAAAAAAAAAAAAAAAAAAAAAAAAAAAAAAAAAAAACAAAAAAAAAAAAACCATGACAAGCGGTGCGCTTAAGTGGGCAGGCCGACGATCTCGTAGCTGGTCGCGTGCCCGTTGGCAACCTCGGCCGCGCCGTTGGCCGTCGTCACCACGGTCGGGCTCGTCGCGCTGTTGTTGCTGGGCGTCGTCGTCGTCGTCGTCGTCGTCACACTCTTGGGGCTGACGGCGCCCGGGCAGGAGCTGTCGTTGGTCGTGCTGTCGGTCTCGCTGGCTACGCTCGATACCGAGCTGCTCTTGCGCCGACTGGGCTTTTCGCGGCACGCGTGGTACGACGCGGGCACGGGCGATGAGCCCGGGCTCGTCGTCGTCTTGCGGTTGCTGCCGGCACTGCAGTCCGAGCCGGCGTGGCTCTGGCTCGAGCACGAGCTGTCGCTCTCGCTGTCGACGCTGGACATCGGGCTGCCGCGCTGCTGCCGCAGGTGCTCGATCTCCCTTCGCAGCTGTTCGTTCTCGAGCTGGAGCTCGTCGATGCGCGCCTTGAGCTTGTCCCGGGACTCGTTGGGATCCGACGCTGCGGCCGCCGCCGCAGCCGCCGCCAGTGCCACCACGTTGCTGGCGTTGTTCTTGGCCCGCAGCCGCTTGGCCAGACTGTCCACCTTGGCCTCGAGCTGGATGTACTCGTTAATCAGCTGGGCCTTGCTGATGCTACTCAGCCTCTCTGCGTGCGTCTCCTCGTAGACGTTGGAGAACTCCTTGGAGAGGAACTCCTCCTCGGCGCGCTCCTCGGGCGATGAGTAAAAGTACTCCTCGTCGCTGTCGATGCTGAAACTGGAGTCGCGGGTGCGCGACGGGGCGACGGGCTTGCTGAAGCTGACCAGGTCGGCCGAGTTGGAGGTCACGAGCACGGCGCCGGCGATCTTCTGGTCGAGCTCGGGCAGCTCGTTGTGATCCTCCATGAGGAACTGGGTAGTGTTGTACGGGGCGGGCGGATTGCGGCCACCCTTGTTGGGCCGACCCGAGGCCCGGCCCCGGGGACGCTGCTGGTACGAGGGCTGCTGCTTGGAGTAGGGCTTGAGCTTGCGGTGCTTTGGCTTGCCACGGCGGGTCTTGCGCTTCTTCGCCGCAACGTCTATGCCGTCCTCCATCGAGACCATGCCGTCCTGGTCGCCGCTGCCGCTGCCGCTCTCGAATTTTTGGCACGTTCGAATGAACGGTTTCAGTCGCTAGAAGGGAACAATTAATTGTGCTTAATGATTCGTAGTCGTCATGAACCACAAGATTACCGAGTAGTTTTTTTTTTAATCACTTTCAAAATTGTGCAAAATTTACGATACGAAACAAACAGCAAGAGTTTGTTATTTTGGATCGCAGGGATTGAGGGACAGGGTAGTAAATATATATAGGTACGACTTAGGTACCGTGCAGGGCATCGATTTTTCGCAGATCGCTCGCGTGTCCTGATACGCGTGCAGCCATGACAACGCTCGTCGCAGTTGTGGCAACCTTATTACCGCATGGCGATCTCGCTCGGACTCTCGTTGACTTTTGGCATGTAAAGGCGCTTCAACCTCAATAACAGCAGCTTTGTGTCGAAGAGAGTATCATAGGGAATGCGGGCTCATTTCGCGCATGCGATCACTGCCCGCCGAGAGCTTCGATATTTTTAGTAATGAACTTCCGAAAATGGGTAAAAGAGGGACCGATCGTTCGACTTGCTCCAATAATCGTTCACCGGGATGAAACTGAAAACAGGACAGACCGGGAATCCCAACACAACTATGGCTGTTATTATTTTAATCGTTCAATCAACGAGAAATATAACATCTGCAGAAATAAAAAGAATCGACACAGAGAGTCCGAAAACTGATGGAGGTCAGAGCGCGCGCGGGCATTTCGGAGCAGAGTCATACGCCACCCGCGCGGTTCGGCTTCAGGCGAGCGAATGCGGAAAATTTCGGAGCAGAGAGAATGACACATGCAGAGATAATACTCACGTCTTTGCCGTTGACGTCATCGAAGCTCTCCCCGGCAGAGCGCGTGCCCGTCGAGGTGGCCGTGGAGGGGGCTGCGTCGTGGTGAGCGCGCGCCGCCGCGTTGGTCCTCGGCCCCGCCGCCGGAGCCGCCCGCACCGTCGTCGCCGAGACGGCCATCGCCCTAAGCTGCGCGTCGACCTGGAGCCGCTCGGTCTCCGCCTCGCTGTCCTGGGCCGAACGGTCCTCGTCCATTAGCACCGTCTCCTGCTCGGGCCGCTGATCCGAGCCGAGGTCCAGACTGGGCCGTTCCTCGAGCTCCTCGCACTTCTGCTGGCGGGGCTCCTGGTGCAGCTCCTCCTCCATGACGCCTATGCTCAGCGACACGGCCCTCGCCGCTACGGCGCTCGCACTCATAGTATCGAAAATATATATCACCCACTCTCTCTCTCTCTCTCTCTCTGGTGCTCTCTATACTATATATAACTTCCTCTGCACGCACGCGCACGCACCGTGGTGGTGTATATGAACGCACGCACGCACCGCGCCTCAGTTTTCTCGATTGCCCTGTTCGTTGAACGCTGAACTATACATATATATATATATATATATATATACCTATGGTACCAAGTGCAGCGCCTGCGCAGAGAGGAGGAAACTTTCTCCCTGCAGCAGCTCTCGTTGTACGCCAAGCGATATCGCGCGACGTTGCTTCGCCCGCGAGCAAAAGCGTACTGTGCGCGCAGCCGTGCAGAGCGTCTCTATGCGCCGCAGCGATGTTGTACCGGCGAGTTTCACGTCGCGACTACGGTAAACAAGCGCGCCCCAGCCAGAGCTCGGGGCCTCCTATGATGCGTGCTCTCCTCGTCCTCTCCGTTGCCCTCGCTCGCTTCGTCTCTTTCCTTCTCGCTTCTTGGTCCCCGCGCACTCCCGCATACTAGACATCGCCATGTTTGATTTCGCCCGGTCGCCCGGTGATGATTCCGTGCATGTTTTGGTGTTGCTCTCTCCTCTCCTCTACTATAACTATGCATACAGTGATACTTATAACCGCTCGGCAAGAGCTTGCGCGGATGCTGTCCTCGTACTGCGATATCGCGCCGCTTTATCGCAGCTTTTGCACGGATTACGGAAACCTATTGTGCAGTTGTGGTTCTGTTGCATATACATACAAGTAGGGTACTAACCTACTAACTGTCAGTAGTAAAATTTTAAACGATTGCTCCGATGGTGATTAAACGCATATCTCGGGGACGAGTTGCTAATCACCCGCTCGACTGGTGGATTATGTGAGCCGATCGGACGCTTCAGCGTGAAATATTGTTGGAAAGGATTCTGTTACTACATCAGGGTAAACGTTTGCTTGACACATTCCGCTCCAAAAAAAGGAAACATTAGTGTTGTATGGTACACTTATCGGACTCCGAGTCCAACATAAACACTTTAAAAACCGGAGCGCACGCATCAGGCAGTGCGGAGAGTGAGCGCAAAATAAAAGCTCTTGCCTCCTAAGTCTTTAGCTGCTCTCCGGTGCTTTTTGCTTACGTTAAACATACATATATGGGTCATTTCACGAAAAATGGGATATTTTGGAGTGCAAAATAGAATTTTCAAAGTTTAAAGATTAAATTTTATTTATAGACTTTTGTCTGCGTCGTGTGAGGTCCAAACTAGCTGGAAACTTTTGGGCCCGGCTCCATCGTCATTTTTTGATAACGCATGTTAATTTAATTAAACAACTTCAAAAAAAGCGAGACCTGTCATTATCGTAATAGTATATTCTGAAGCCCCTAATGGGAGTTTTGCAGTGAAATTTAGTTTAGTATAAGTGCATAAGCCCACCTCGGAGCTCGGAGCCCACCAGACGCCTTCGTACACTATCGTCATCTTATTGGTAATCTTCTCTCAGTTTGGGGGCATTACGGTAATGACCGCTTAATATGTTTCCGGGACAAACTGTCTATATTCACGACGACACTGCGACTAGCCGTATTTTAATTTATTAGTTGAAAAAAATTGGTCGATAAGATTGTTCTACTATAGGCAACTACTAACGGCAAATATTTTTTCGACTTGATTTCAAAAGGGCTATCTACAGAAAATTTGTTTACAATTTCTAAAAAAAGTTGTTGCTCAAAATAATAAAATGCATTGTTTATAAACATAGGCTCCATAAAATATCGCAGTTTTTACGAAATGATCCATATATATAGAGGAATTTGCAGTTTTCGTTGCCAAAGTGGGGAACGTAACGAGAAGTCTTTCGCAGCCTGCTGGGAGGAAAGAATATCAGAAAGTCCGTGCAAAGCTCTACTAGCATGCGTTGATATTTGACTTGCTGACTGAATACAATTGAACAATGAGTTTGTTACACTCAACTACGATTGTATTGGGATTCAAGATTCCGTTATCAAGCTATATGTGCATATACAATAATGCTACAACTCAGTGCGAGGCGCACGGATAATAATTCCGAATTGGCCCAACACCAAAAATGCCAAAGATGAGTAAGTATTACGAAAATTCACATTTGCCAGGCATGTACTCCATAGTACTTGTACACCACGACTTTCCCTTCTGAATAATGCAACTCTTTTTTTTTTTTTTTTTTCTTGCTTTTTTTTTCCACCCACCTTCATCCCATGCAGTATACGTACGTGTCGTACATCGCCTCTTTATCCGCGTCCATCCTCCCTTATTCTTCAAGATGAAGAGTCTTGCCGGAGTCGAGAGAGAATTGGCCCCTCGTTGGCTCGCCGGCAGCTCTTTTGTCTTTCCGTCTTGCTTTTGCCGTCATCAGCGAGTCGAGAAGAAAGTATACAGCAAAGCACATCGTATTATATACATGCACGCACCTTTTGCCCTATTTGGCTTTGATGATGCAAGAGTTCGATAAACAATGCCTGCCGAATAAGTTATAGGGGCCGACAGAGGACTACGTAATAAATATTTACATTACCCTGCCAGCTTATCTTTAACATTGACACTCATCTTTTGCCGAATGCAAGTTTTGAAAAAGTACATACGTTTTATTTAACTGCACGGACTTGCAAGTGTTATATAACCGTGCACACACGCGTATGGAGTTGAATAGCGCCTCAGCATCTTGCAATCATCAATCGCACTCTTTCTCGTAATAAATAGTTAACATAAATAGTGTTTGCCATCGAATGAAACATTCGCTTGCATCGTCCATCTAATATAGATAAATCTGTATGATAAATATATATGCTAGTGGTAAAAACTGGTTCGCGATTCTATTAACCAAGGCGTATTACCTGATGTATACTATGTATAGGAATTCCTACTTTTGTAGTTAAATCTGTGCGACTCATAACAATATACTTTACTCTTTCGACTCTGAAAGTCTGAAGAAAACAGATGGGTAACGCAAGAGAATAAGATATACATACCCAATACACAATCGGCAATCGCTGCAGCAGCAAAGTGTTTATGTCATAAATAACTTATTTCGTCGAACCTTCATTTATTACAGCCCCCGAGCGCTTTTCTCTCGTTTAATTTTCCGATATAATACGAGAGAGCTCCGCTCGCAATAATGAACGGTCCTGCCGTTGCAGTAGTCCGCGCGTATCTAATCTATTGTAATATGCATTTCGCTGCGTGCGTTGCAATGCCGATTTCTTTATCGGTCGATTTTTTTTCAAGAGTCTCTTAAAAGTCTTATCGGCTCGACTCGCGATCCAGCTTGACGATTGTGGTTATTATTCACTTTATTTTATCGCACTCTTGGATCACGTATACGCTGTGAACCTCGCGATTTCATAACAATCATACCTACACCGACTGCGTTCATAACAAATCGTTCCCCCTATAGTTTTTTTTAGCTGCGCGGATTACATACGTGTACACGTGATGATTAAAAATTTATCGACCGACAATTCATCGAGCTCGTGCTGGGAGTATTCTAATTGCCGATTGTCCCATATAGAAAAGCTTACGTGCATGGATAAGTCGATAACGGTGATTTCATAAATTTTACGCAACGCAGTGCTTGTTATACTCGAGCGACGAAAATTATTTTTGCGCAAACCAATACTTGTACTAACTCGTATACGAAAGCTGTGTTGAGAGATGGAAAATAAACAACCGCTGGCACGCGAGCCTCTGTATTATCAGAAGTTTCGTGCATAGTATGGAAATATTTGTTTTTACATGTATCACACAACCTCGGACGTGTTTTAGAAATACTCAGTATTGCGCACAAAAGAAATAAACAATATTTTCATCAACACAATACAGTAGTCCGAAATAAACTTTTGGATAAAATAATGCGATTAATCGTCGAGTTTTCACTGCTGAGTGAGTACTTTCTGCGAGTTGTTATACTTCAGAATCAAAGAGAGGGAAAACAAAATCGTATAATACGACGCAAAGACATGCAAGGTTGAAAAAAATTCAAAAACAACACACGTGAAATAATAGTTACACATGCCTTATATACATTACACACACACACGACACGACTGTATATAGTAAATCAGATTAAAAGAGAACCGAAAGTATATCCTTGACCCACAGCTGAAGTATATACTTATTATAGTTTCTCTTCCTCCGTTCGTCGCTTGTTCCTTGCCTGGCAAATTGAAAAAAAAAAAATATACCTCATGTGTAACTTGTCATGAGTATTCATTACACCGTATGTAGCTCTGGTGTTTAGTTGTTACGTCTCGATGCGCACCATAAGCTTCGCGCGGAGGAGCGTTTAATTTTGCCCCTCGCATCCCTTGGCAATTGTATAATATTACCAATGCTCTGTAAACGTCCAGACACGTAAGCTCTCATTTTAATGGCAGGGCTCCCTTTGGACCTGCACTAAATCACAGTGCATATATACGGTAGAACCGAAGAGTACAAAAATAGTCTTTTTTTTTCTCCCTTTTGTATTCATGACATTTGTGTGTGCTGTATACGTGTGACATGTGTAGCATCTGTGTTGCGTATGCGAACAGAGTCGCACGTGCGAGATAATTGATCCCTTATCGGCTGCAAAGTTAACTCCTATTACGACCGGCGATTAACATGATTAAAATTGCGCTTGTATAGCCAGCGAACTGCTGGTACGTATGGTTTTATACCCATAACATGCTATGTACATCCCATTTTATTTTTATTAATCCTACATGCACGAGCCGAGCCACAGTTTCGCGTGTTCACGCATATATAATATACACGAATAGTGTGTGGGTACAACGCGTATCTCGGAATAAGTAGAAAATCTATGTAGCGCTCAAAAGTATATGCACAAATGCAGTACCTATATAAGTATTTATGCACACGAAGGTCCCGTCCGCTGATGTATATATGTACTGTATGATGTATTACGTGCATATGAAGCAGGGCTAGAGCTGAATTAGCTCAATTAATTGCGCATATCCATACCGATGGTAATTCAGTCGTCTCCGGTCGTCTCGTCCTGCAGTTACTCCGCTTCTGACGCTATTATAAAAACATACTCGTACTTATATCGCTGCATATGCCAGTACTCATGTGACCGCGAAACCTTCGAAACATCGAAAAAGAGTGAGGAGGGACCGAAATATCGAAAAAATCATGCCCCGTACATTTATCTGGCTAATCCTTGTACTTGTACCTATTTGTTTTCCCCACACACATAAGAAAATACGATAAGAGTGAGGACACACAAAAATCCGTAAAAGTTGTGGTTTTGTTCATTATACTATATGGCTCTGCTGTGATGAAAAAATCTAATGTTCAAAAAGCCACCATAAGTATATTCTCAAAAAGAGCTGCAAAGGAAAAACTTACAAGATATGAATTTGTGTGTCTGCAGGGTTGTTTGTCACGAAAAAAACTTTTATCGAAAAGATTGTTCCTCTCCTACCTATAGCTCATACTTTTTTTTGAAGATTCCTTCCTGTGTGAAAAATAAAAGATATTCGCAATCTCTCGTGCACGCGACACCATACTATAGATATATAGATATACGCTCACGGCGTTCTTGTAAAATCTTGCGCGAACAAAACAGCTGTCTACCTCGCTGTCTACAATGCGTAATACATGTGAATATGCATACGTAAGTATAATATAAACGTATATATGCATGCAGTATGTATACGTGTGCATTGTGAACATCAGCTCAACATCTGCGTCTATTAACAACGATTTCTTGGTTTCTTCTGCTTATGATATGCTTGAACACAGAATATATTATATGTTCGTCATGCATGTTCACTTGACGAAAAATGTATGCATCTGATATGGTCTTTTTTTTTTTTTTTTTTTTTTTTCAAACTGCTGTGTCTATAACACTCATTAAAAAAGTATGATGGCGTACACTGCAATTTTATATTTAAATTATTCACAGGTGCATGTATTATATCCTGACGCTTCGTATATATTATATCAAAAACTGCTTGCACTTATCTGAAGCCAATCCTAAAAACCTTATTTGTTCCAAAAAAAAAAACCTTGCACAGTGGAGCTCAAATTTCCGATTCGCCAAATTTAAATGCATAAACTATCATACAAAAAAACTGTATTATAAAACATACAGTCGTCAGTTGGCAAAGCCATTTTTTGTGTATTTTTTATTGTTTTCATGTCGTACTTGATTTTTGTAGCCGTTTCTGTTATTACGTTACAAATGATGGTATTTATTCAAGCGTGAACACCACGAATTATACATACATAAGGTGGCAGGTGAAGCCTGACAGGGACGGGACCCACCGGCTCATCTTGTTTACTACCCGACTTTCATTCCTTACCAGAGTATAAAGAATGTATGTGTATGTGTGTGTGTGTGTGTGGGGGGGGGGGTGTGCGCGCGCGTAAGTGTACGAAAAGACTTCCCTTCTGAGTTCTGCGTCTCATTGGCACTTTGTATATTTTTCTACGAAGGAATCTCTCTTGCTGCTCACGTTTGATACAATGTAAGTACTGCGCAGTTCCCGGCCTTATTGCATCATCCGTGTATACCGAAGGGCATAAAGTTTATTTCGACACGTTAGTATACGAACACTCAAATGCTATTAATATCCCTACAAATGTTCATTCTAGTAATGTTCAATTGCTTTTTCACGGTTGAATATTGAGAACAAATTAAATCAATAAGTCGATTACACTAAATACGTCGAGTATTCATCTCGAGCTCGGAAAAAAAGACAAAAGCCCTATTGCATGACTTTCTGAAAATTATGTACTGCAAAAATACGGAGATATGCTGGAGAATACGAGAGTTAAAGCTCTTTATCTCGTAACTTCGAGTTACATTACCCTATTATACATACAGTATGTGTAGTATTGTAGTAGCAGTCTACTATGGTATAATTACTTCCGAGTACTTCCTCAGTTCTTACACTTACCGTATAAGTATGTATGTACGTTATACACTTGAATTTCCCACCTAACAAATCAATAACACGCGCATTCGCGGTTCACGAATCAAGCCGCACGGCATGCGTACTATAGGCACAAAGCTTGAAGCTTGCAAGAACATTAATTCTCTCATATTGTGCGTGTACAATAGACAGGAGTAACATCTTACGAACAAAATGTAACATGTATCAATTCATGCGTACAACACACTTTGTCGATGTCCTTTCAATATGAAAAAGCGCCCTATGATCCTGCCGTCCGTACATCCGTCTTGCCCGAACTCCCCATCAACGTCTTGTCTCCCCTTCCTGTCTATCTTGGGCATATAAATAAAAGTCCCGCTTCCCCAAGCCCCCCCCCCCCTCCCCCGGCCTCTTCTTCCCCCCCCTCTCTTTTTTTTTTTTTTTTTTTTTTTTTTTTTTTTCACGTTGATTTCTGGTTTTCCGCAGGATTTGGCACCACGGAGCCGTACGGCGTGGATATATGCATATTATACTTGGCATTCAAAAGGAATGAATGAGAAGGAGCGTATAAGATATGAATTACAAGGCACGCGTTATACTTATAGGCAGAGAGCAGCGAGTCGAGCGCGCGGCCTTGGCTTTTATACTTACCTCTCGTTTTTTGCGTTCGTTACGAATTCGGCGCTTTTGTTCCCTCCTCGTTATCTTTTTCGTTTATCCTTTGATCTTGGGATACTCCGTTTCGCTGCCCCCGGGCCCGTTGGGATTTCAATCGATTATTTCTATTCTCCCCTGGGCGACGACCAATCCTACCTTTTACATCTCGACCGGCATTGATTGGTAAAAGTGCACATATTTCGTTCGCGTGAAGTCGATTTTAAGTATAAGGCTCTTAAAATCATCCCGATGGTCACACAAAAAAGTTCGCAAACACGACCAGCGTTCGAAAAGTATACACCCCGTACTTGCCGGTTAACTAGTTCAATCGCGATTCCTACAAGCCGGGAAGAAACCTGAACCGGGGAGCACGGCAAAACAACTCCTATAAGATGATCCCGGGTGTGGGTCGACGATCGCGCAATTTCTCACCATCTCACCTCGCATCAGCATCGCGATCTCTCTCTATCGTCATTTCTCATCACCGGCCTTTCCGTCAAATCCGACCATTTTACACGGCTCATCCAGCTCCGGTATGCGTATACACATAATATATTCCACCTTGGGCATCGGCGATGATTTTTCTTTCCGTTGGAAAACTAGAGGGGAGGAAACGAAAAATCGCCGATCGGCTGCTCTTCCGCGCGCTGCACGCGCGATGGGGGGGGGGGGGCTTCGATTACCGCCCGCGGCTGTATCCAATTCGACAGGAGCGCGGAGGCTGTCGGAGTTTTGCTCGGGAAGGAGCTGTTCCTCCTTGATGCGCTTCGATGCGTTCCAGCCGCCAGCGTTGGCTCCTCGCGCGGAGATCCCGATCCGAAACGACCCGAGTTCGGTCGAAGCGGCTCGCGGTGCGAGGCGGATCGATTGCAGGGGCGTGAGTTTGTTTCTTCTTCGTCCCGGTCGAACGTGCGTGAGTTGATGCGCGCAGAGGTCGGTTCCGGGGAGTCGCGGGACGAGTACGCGTGGCACGGTTCGATCGAGCCGTGCAGATGAAGAGGGGCAAACGTTGGCAGTGGCCGAGCGAGAAAAGTTTCGCGGGGGAAATTCAGGGAGAGGGAGTCGATCGAGTCGCTGCTGCAGAGAGACGGGGGAAATTTGTGCCCTTTGACCTCGAACAGCCGTGTGTGCGTACCCATATACCATCGGGTCGAAAGTTTTTTTTATGGAATCGAACTGGGTCGCGCCTCTTTGATTCCGAGAGGAAATTTAATCATTACCATGCATCAGAGTTCCGCGGGTGGAGAGTAGTTTTTTTTTTCTCCGCGGCCGATCGAGCAGTGGCAAGGTTTTTTCGCAGGACAATCGAAAACTGAGATTAAATTGGAAAAGTTCAGCGCGTAGGAATATCACAGTTACTCCGAAAACGATTTAACCCTGTGATCCAAATGTTCTGCTACTAAAAAATATCTTAATTGACCTGTTCAGACCGAACGATAAGCAGCAACGGCGCATCGGGAATCTCGACGATGGCACCGATCGATCGGACAGCCACGAGCGAGTATAATATTACCGATTCCTGCCGTACGGCGTTACAATTTTCAACTACAACGACAACACGCAGCTCTACAATCATCAGTAGAACTCAACGGCAGAGCCTCGATCGCACGCTCGAGCGAGTTTTCGCCGTAAAATTTCCCTCGAGCGTTGCGCTGTGCAGGCGGAAATAAAAAATATTTCTCCGTACGCGATCGAACCGAACGCGCTGCAGTTGGCCGACTCGATTTTTTAATTCCCCCTTCGGAGCCACTGTATATGGCTTGCGCTCTCCTATCCTACTTTTGCACGATACAATACATGCACGTACACGCTCCGAAGCTATCATTTTCCATTCCCGGGGTACAACTGCAGCAGCGTTTATCTCCGTCGCACTCTCTCTTTCTCGCTGTCAGCTCGTTCGCGTCCGCCCGATGTATAGGAAGATATGGGTGATTCTCCCGTAACTTGCTCAAATCAACTTCAAAACTAGTTGGAACTAAAGTTGGGTAAAACATTTTTTTTTCACAGTATTCCTATTGCAAATGCCATCTTCAACAAACACCTGAAGCGGTTTCACTACAAAGTATTTTGTTTTAAAGATATGCATCATTTTGTAATAGTGAATTTTAGTCAATTTTCTCAAAAACACATCAGTTTGCAGTACGTGTAGGTATGATGCTTGTAAAGTTAAATTGTTACAAAACAGCGTAATGAAAGCTGGAATCAAGCCCAGTCGATTAACAAAAAAGTTTGTTCAATTGGGCGATACCGTTCGAAAGTTACAGATGTTTAAAAAAGAGACAAAAATCGCTCAAAATGAGATTTCTACGGAAATTCGTAATTTTTCTTCAAATCGCTACAACGTTTGATTGGTGGAACGAAATCCAACAAATCTTTTTTAATTCAATAGGGTACCGTTTGAGCCTTCATTTAGGCTAAGTTTTGGCCCTCTAATATTGTTTGATACTTCGCTACCAGCGATGAAAATAGAAACAACGTTTACCGACGTATATATATATATCACGAAAAAAGGCTTTTTTCACGAAACGCCGAAACACGTGTCTCATGTTTTGGCCCAACTATATCTACTGGAAAAAAAGTTTGATAAAGGTCCGTTGCTTTGAACCGAGGAAAAACGGCCTTTGACTTTGGGGCGAGTCGGAAGGGACAATTTCGGAATGGACATTTCGAGCTTTGGAGTGCTCTCACAGCTCGTGGACGAAACGTACAGACTTTTGCGCTTGCAGGATATCTGTCATCATCAGATAGCATGAGAAAGTACAGATTACAAACCTGACGAGGTACACCGAGTAGTGGTTTCACTTGCGTTCGGAAAGGACCAACAATTTTGTACGCATGACTAACCTACAATCAAACGCTTGGCTTTGCAAAAGATCAAAACAGCGCTGGCGCATTTATTTGTTTACTTTATATCTGTACTTGAAACGATGTCTGTCAGGTGGCACTGCGTGGCTAAATAGAGGGGTTTTTAAGCGATTAGTGTTCGAACGACGTTTTTAGAGCAAATCTCTTGACAAAATGTTTGCAGTGGAAACATAATTGACGCAAACGCAGTATTAATGTAATCCGCAATGCCTATATAGTTTACAATGTACATGCGGGCATTTGGCAAAATAGCTTTATTTTTCCGTGAGATGAGCGTTTGTGACCGAAATTGAGTTTGGAACATGGTTCGGAACAGACATTTCGGCTCTTATTTCGCGATTTTCGTCCTGAAGGAGGTAATGAATCGTATCGAGACTACATGTAAAAGAAAGGTTGCAATATTTTACGCATAATACCACTTTTGCACTTCTCGATTTCATTCGTATACGGGTGTACGAGGCTCGGACGCCATCTGAGCAAGTTACGGGAGAATCACCCATACACACGTCTTATATTTCACACCGCCCGCCTGTTTTTCATCGGCACGATCGGGGATCGCCGATCGTTCGATCGAGCATTGACTGCGCAGGGAAAGTCGGTTTAATTGTTCCCAGCAGCAAAGCGCCGCGAGGGGGTTAAATTCACGCGCCCTGTTTGCATTTTGCATTTGTACAGAACGGGAAAAAAAGTATACCGGACAACGCGCGCGCTGTCGTTTCTCTGCAGTGTATAATGTACATCCATTGTGTGTACAGGCGAACAAGGTTCGCTCAAGCAGGGGAGTCGAGTTTAATCAGCGCGCTTTTCCTCGCTCTTTCTCTCGCGTGCAGAACCGATGCGCCTTTGCCGACGCGGTCGTTATTGGCTGATAAATAATTCGGGTCCCGTGTATAAAGTTATAGTACAGCGTCGATCGGGTGCACGGTGAACGAATTGTGGATGAGGAGGAGCTGTGCGATCGGAAACCGTGTTGCTATTAACGATCGGGCGTGTATTTTTACTTGTTGCTGATTGATTTTTTAGCAGTATAGTGATCAGCTAATGCTTACCTTGGATAAACAGATGATTTTGAAACGATTCAAACCATCGACTTATTAGCATCATCACAAGCGTAGTGTGCAGGAGGTTCACATTAGGTATAGGTAGTAGATCTTATAACAAATGATCAAAAATATGACGCATCGATGCTAATTAGTCGATGGTTTAAATTGTTTCAAAATGATCTGGTTATCCAAGGTAAGCATTGGCTGTTTTTTTTTTTTTTTTTCATACGATCGCACATAATGAGAAATAGAAACTTGGATACTCATTCTATATGACGGAAAAAATTTTGACGGGATCGTTAATTTGTTTTCATTATTTAATTTTACTTTAGAATCCTTTGATTATTGTTGTTCTCTTAGACTCGTATGGTTATCCGAAAGATCGTACTGAATCGTATTATATTTTCCAACGGCCAATAATAATTTTTTAATACACGCCCTGTGATATTTTAAAGCCTACTAAAAGCTAATTAATGACCAAAATTTTCAAATTATCCACTTTCGTTAAACCTACTATACCTACAGCCTCAAAGTAAAGGGGATTCACCAAACTTTGTTGAAAAAGCTTGCAAAGCCATCCAGCCTGTAATATGTATACATATAAAGCATACGTACACATCTATATTGTACGTATATATTACATGTGTCGAATAAGTTTACAAATCGCGAGAGATCGCGAGTTCGATGATTTATATATTACTTTATCGATCAAGCACACGAACGCACGTGCGATGTCGATGAATCTTCGATAATAGAAAAGAATAATAACAACAATAACAAAAGTAAGTATACGATTGGATTTCCTTTGAGATGTGACCCGGCTGCTGCTGCTGCTGCTGCTGCTGCTGCTGCAAACTTTCGCCCCGTGTCCATAATATAAAAATCCAATTCGATAATTTTCATCATGCAAGCAATCGAATCTCGTACTGTAGGCGATCGAATCTCGAAAATCTCGAATGCCAT
>JAPYYV010017239.1:0-12686 GCA_030522625.1 Copidosoma aretas | reverse complement strand
CCTGCGGTGAGGCTGAACAAGAAGGCTGCCCTCCAGGGACCGCACGTCCTTTTTAGGGCGAGTGTAGAGCGCGGCTCGTGCAGATCTAAGCTGCGCTGATGGCAAAGTCGTTATCAGCAAGAGACGCACGTTGCCCAAAAGCTGGCGGATTGGAAGGTTGGACGAGATGTGCTGACCCAAGGGGGACCTCGTGCCCTTGTCAGGGCTCTTGGTCGGTCAGTACATGCCAGCGACTGGTGTTTGAGCTTGCTCGACAATGCTGTGAGGTACAATGTCCTCCCTGTTGGCTGCACCCTGAAGTAATGCTAACGCGGTTCCGGGGTGGAACAAAAGCCATGCGGCATAGGGGGTTATTTAGTGTATATTGGTGGATCCTTCCAGTAACAGAAATGATTTATGTTGAGTTCCACACTACTGTCGACCCTGCGGTGTGCGTAAATGCCTTTTTGCTCCTACCACAAAAAAAAAAAAAAAAAAAACTACTACCACTACTACTATTTGATGACGCAATTAAAAACAAGGGAATTTTGATGTGATATTGAGACATTACTAATGAAATTTTTTTCAAGCAATGTTTTTTATTCAAGTACTTATCATAAATATTTTCCTTTTAATTTGCTATTTAGTCTTATTAATAAAAAAATAGAAGTATTTATTACAAACAAACAAATATTGTATATTCCCAAGAAAACCGATGAAAGACGTAAAAGAAGGGCGCGCAGTGGGACCCTAATGGTAATAATAATTACCCTATCGATTAAAAAAGTGTTTCTTAAAAGAAAATTGACGTAAAATTCGAAGGTGATACTAAAAACTCGCTAGAAGATGGTTACAATTGTTAAAAATCAATTTAAACATTTTAAATGTTAATAACACTCTTAAATTGTTGATAATTTTTCTTGAAAGTATTTTTTTTAAGGTTATTTATTTACCTTCAAAATAAAAAAAAAACAATCTGTAGGCCAAATAGAACTAGAGTTATGTATTTTTGAAAATGCCTCCTTAAGCACAAAATCACCGGAATCGCGAAATTTCAATACTTTCAAGCGTAAAAAATAAAATGAAAAAGAAAAAAAAAATACGTGTCCTTTTTTTCCAATGTAGAACCTGTCAAAAAAGTTTCAGCCAAATCGAAGATGTGTCGGTCAATTTTTGTCTAAATCTGTACGGTTTGTAAAAAAACGTCCCATACATCTGACAACAGAAGGATAATATATTAAATTTTAAAAAATTCATATGCTCATCTTTTAATTTTACTGCAATTGTAACATGCTTACTAACACAAGTATTTTATATGTAGATTTTTGCACATTCAACTATTTTAAGTAATTATCTTATTCAAATTGTTTATCACATTATTATTCATCAAGAAAAATTAAAAATGTGAAATTCTTGATCGAATAATAGAAATATTACATGCTTTCTATTATGCTTAGCACAATATTACTTCTATAGCAACTTGATAAATGATTCATAATTATTAATTCAACATTGCCGCATACAATTAAAAAAAAAAAAACGCTCATAAAAAAATTAATCGGCTTGCGAAATATTACAAAGGTTTTTCCTTACCTCCTAAGATTATTAATTACATCAATGTAATTTAATTACAAAAATGCTAAACATCATATATTTCAACTAAATCATATGAAAAGTTTTATTGTTTTACAAATGCTTGTACATTGTACTTTAGAATAGAGTTTTACATCTGCCATTTATTACACAACTTACTGGCAGTGTTATTTAGTTAACCAATGATTATAAATTTTTTTCATTATAATTCCATTAAATAATAATTAGAAAATTTAAGTAATGTTTCATATCATGAAAAAAACCAAACATCCTTGAATATATTAAAAATACAAACGGTGTAATAAGATGGATAGGAAATTATAAAAAATTAATATATAACATTCAACCGAATGTTGAAACTCGAAAAAAAAAATTTAATTCATTTTCTTTCTATTATATATTATACGCAAAGATCGATTTCATTTAACATTTAGAGTTCTTGACTACAACTAAGGAATCCACTGCTCCAGCAAGCAGTGAGTGCCACTCCGAAAATAATTGTGTTAGTTGACATGACTTTTGTTGTCTGCTGTACTCTTTAGTTTACATGTATACATGATGTATACATGATGTGCACACAATTATCCATAGGTGTAGCTGTGTGTTAAACCAATGCTCAATACTCGATCAACATTCTACGGAATATCTCGAATTTTTCCACTGATACCTACATTTTTTAAGGTACCATCTGAAAGCTGAGGACTTTGTCTATACAACAGTCCTTGTCTTGATGTGTAAATCCTTAATTTTGGTTACAAAAAGAAGGTGTTTTCACGTTGATCCATAAGAGGTTGTGTTAATTTTCAAACTTAAAGAGCAAATATCTCGAAATTTTCCATTTTTATTTATCAAATAAACAACCTGCGACCTCTAAACTGTTCACGCTGGAAACCCCTTAAAGCATCGACAGAATTATTACAAATATATATATATTATGTAGTTGTTTTGGTAGGTTTAGCCACACCACCCCCCATACTTAGCACCCTACACGCCTCAACAGTCCTTCCAGAGCCCCCCTATTAAATAAGGAAAAATTTGCATTTTTCTGTAATTTGAACCCAACAAAATTAAAGTTGAGCCCCCCCTCCCCACACCCACCTACAGCCCCTTACACACTTTTCGCCCCCCTCCCTCCTGTGGACCTACCACATAAAAAGGATACGGGGGGATAACCTTTTGCGTTATGCTTTGGTATCCATCGTGCGAACGAGTCACAAGCGCATTTCTCTTTGTTTTCTCTTCTGAAGAGGCATTTTTTCTAGTAAGGGACTCATCCTGTCACACACTGCCGGATCTACAGCTTCACAGCCACAAGATCCGATCCAATCTCACTTTTCCATACTTGCTTAGTACCAGGCTTTTACAAATCACAATCTTACTGGTATGCAAAAATCCACCACTCGTTGCCTCTTCAATGTTCGCCGATCACATCTTCCACGGTTGAACAAAAAATAGAAGCAGCCAATCCATCAAAAAATGCTTGCATCACAGGCACTATTGACGGGACGTCCGTACGCTACGACCCCTCCGCGAAACTCCTTATCAGCCTTTATATATAAAATTAACCGATATAAACTTCATATGATTCGAATCAAATTGGAAAATAAGTTGGTCAAAATCATAGATTTCAAAGAGAACAATGCTGTGTCCCGTTCTAACAATCATAATAATCCTGGTGCTCCTCATAACCTCGACAATCATTACATGGGAAAATTACACATTTTTAAAGAGTTATACAAAGAGGGTAACTGTAATTTTGATGTTAATTTGACTGATATCGAACTTTCAGATTATGTTAAGTTTGCTATTAGCTTAGGTCCTAGATTCAATTTTGCTCATAATTTGAACATTAGTAATATTGTTCGAGTTCTAAAGTGTTTGGAGGGTACCATACTTTTAAAGGACTAAGCCAATGTTACAATCAGTAACATAAGACAATCTTTTCTTTCACTTATTAAACAATCTGTTATAAATACTGGTCATACTTATTACTTTGATTCCCAAATTCAACTTTCACTCCAGTATCTGGATGGTTTCTTAAAGCTAACAGGCATGTAATGTTCACTAAGGCTGATAAATGATAAAACTTTTGACATCAAGAAATCATTGTATATTAAAAAGGTATAAGATATTCTTAGTGATGGTACCTATTATAAAAGAATTGATGGTTAGAGACACCAACCTGGAGGTTTGATTGATGCCACCAAAAAATTAGTTGATAAATGGGGTAATTTAGAAGTTTTTGATAGCCTTAGGGTGACGATTCCTAGGACAGATGATTTGATGAGTTCTGAATCAGCCAAGGCCTATGGCCTTATTAAGGTTCATAAAAATGGACTACTGGCTAGGCTTATTGTTTCTTCCTTGGGATCCCCTACCTATGGGTTAGGTAAGTGGTTTCCTTAATTTTTAATGAGATGTTTAAGAAGTCTTAATTCTCCTTGAATAATTCCCTCGAAATAAAGGAGACTTTGAGTAGCATTATTATTTTGGATAACTATGTACTGGTGTCTTTGTACACTATTTTACCGTTTGATTTAATATTGACAAGTGTGAGCAGAAAGTTGAGGAATGTCCCTCAGATTTTTGAAATTGGCACGGAGGAATTTGTTGAGTGTCAAAGATTTCTTATTAACTCTTTTTTTTTTGTTTTTAATGGGAATTCATATGAACAGTGTTGTGGTACATCAATGGATGGTTGCAGTTCTCCTTGGTTTGCTAAGATGGTTCTTGAGACTCTTGAAAGTGAGGTTCTTCCCAAATGCAATGAACAAATACTGTGTTATGGAGGTTATGTAGATGACTGCCTTTTAATTATAAAAAATGATTCCCTACAACCTACATTACAAATTTTGAACGATCATAATGGATTTATTTAGTTCACCTTTGAAAAAGAAGAGAACAACTCCTTACCTTTTTTCGAGGTTCTTATCACTTAATTACCTGGTTCTGTTTGTTCTTTTCATTTATATAAGAATTTATTCATACGACGTCGAATAGACTTACATACATTGTTAAACTGGGTAAAGATTTCACTAAGAAGAATCAAAAGCCATATTGGCTTAGAGAATGAACTTGGAGGGGATAAAACGATATGCACCAGCGTCCATGGTGGAGATTCAGTGAAACGCGGGGAAAAGCAAGCAAACAAGTGATCGCAGCAAAATTAAAATTAATAAATTAAATAGATTTAGTCACGATATCATTGCGCTATAATAGTAGATTTGCTTGTATGAAATAAGGTTTTCATAATACCAAAACAAGCAATAGAAAATCTTAGTAGAACTTTGAGTGATTCATGTAATGAATCAATCCATGTTCTAAAGGAATTTATAGTTTTAAGAAAATATTATTGTTGAATTTTTCCTAATCTTAAAAACTTTAAAAAAAGTATGACATTATCAAAAATCATTAAGGTAGTTGTATACCAAAATTGAAAGGTTATCAAAAAAGTCATAGTTCTCAGTCATATGTCATGTAATCGTTGCTATTTCCATGTATGATACTGTAACATATATATTGGTTGCGTCTTGGATTTTTTTTAGATTTTTTCTAATTTATTTATCGAAATATCTTGTACATCAAATATCAGCACTCTTGAAAGATAAATGTTTTAACTATCCTCCAATTTTAATAAACAATTTTTTTTTCTATTTTTATAAATAAATGAATTTATAACAATCAATGTGACTTGTGCATATACACGATATTTAGAGTAATAGATAAACAAAAACTCTGGAAAAAATTCATGTTGTACCCTATTACACTACAGTATCATACATTTAAATAGCAAGGATTGTATGATATGTCACTGCGTGATGTAACTTTTTAAATAAATTTTAAATTTTTGGGACACAACTTTCTTAAAACATGAGATCTTTAGTCTCATTTTTATATTTTAAATTTGAATGTAAATACATGTCCAACTCGCAAAGAATTTCAAAAATTATCATCAATTGCGAAAATAAAATACTAATTATTTAAAATTTATTAAAAAATGTTATGAAACATTTTATATAATTATTCCTAATCCATATACCACTAAAAAAAATATTTACCAGTGGTTTCTCAGAAAATATTTTTTTTTCTGCGTCTGTTTAGTATAGCAAATTTTTAATCAGTCACATAATTTACTACAAAACATTATTCTTTTTTAATTTTTTTTGTTGAATTTTGTTCTAATAGGCTCTGTGGGAGTCCACAAATTATTTATAAATGCATTTACTAGAAATCAATTTGACATTCGATTTTTATAATGTTTTATAAAGTTTTTGTGAAAACTATATTCCTTTGTAAGTAAACGTTACGCATGGAATAGGTCTAAGACACAGGAATATATTTTACGGGAATGATTTTTTAATTTAAGTAGAACGAAACAGAGGATTTTTGTTTTCTCGTGGTAAGAAGGGCTATTGCCTATAGACAGGGTTGAAATATTTTATCATTTTTTATGCCATAACATCAAACTGGAAGCATTGGATTTTTTTTTGAATTAATTTCATTGGAGATCTGTGAAGGACTGCAGGAGTCAGATAAAAATATTAAACCAAATGCCTACAACAGGAAAACTAAACTTATTCATCTTATATCATTAGAGGGCTGTAGAAGCTATTCAAAAAGTGTGTAGTTAGACTGTAAAAAGACCACAACCTAAATTTAATGACCAAATGACAGTTGATTTTTCCTATATTTAGTGATAAAGTGCCAAAGAGCTTTGAAGGGTACTCCGAGCAATTTGATCAGGATCTTTCTTTGAATAGTGTAAGATCAAAATAAGGATACAAAGCTTAACCTAAATTTCATTGGTTTGAAATATCGTAGAAAAAATCAAATGTTTCATTATTTTGGGAGGGCAGGGGTGTAGTACCAACTTGATTGTCTATATAATATACGTGAAGACATGTGTATTTATGTATACCTTCCTATATTTCATAAAAATTTTGGTGGGGCTATCTACACCACTCTTTCCCCTTATCGCTTCCGCTAGCCCTTTATACCTCCCCACAAAATAAGGTAAAAGAAGCTTTATGTCCATATCATTTTAACCCTAATCATTCTAGACCACACCCCTAACACCTTAACATGCCCTCCACATCATTTCCAATTTTCACATCCCCCCCTCTCCACTTCCCCTTCTCATGATAAGGTTTATTTCTTTTAATTTTTCCGTTGGTTTTAAATCAGTAAAATAAGTCCATTTCTCCACCACCTTCTCCTCCCCCTACAGCCCCACCATCAGCGATCTCAAAAGCAGCAACCAACCATCTGCTTTAGTATGCCTATATATTATCCATCACCATACAGTTGGTTGCTGCATTTAAGATCCCTGCCCACCATAACACTTCAGGTTACTCGCTGCCCCATCCCCTCTCCCTCACATATCCGAATCTTTCTGAAAATAGCCGATGTCTTCCGACTGCTGCCTAAGCTCCCCTACACCTCTCGGCACAGCCCTTCACATATTTGAATCTTCCTATATACAATTGAATTCCTTTAAAAGTAGGCTAAGCTCCACCACGTACCTCCACACCCCTCTTACATACATGAATCATTCCGACAAAGACCAAAGTCTTTAGATGCGGGCTGAATTTCGATGTATATGTCGATCTAGAATAATAATTTTTGATAATAAAAATAAAATTTTCCTAAAAACAAGATCTTCAATAGGACTGTCAATTGCAAAAAAGTGTGGAAGTGGAATGGAGAATGTCTCGAGGAGGTTGATAAATTTAAGTATCTAGGCTTTACTTTTAATAGAAGGGAGTATTTTAAAGACCATGTCGCTGATTTTGAGAATAAGGGTAATTTAGCTGTTAGAATGACGTGGAGCTTGGGTAAAAGGAAGTGTAGAAATTATTTTGGTAGAAGAAAAATGCTCTTCGATTACCTAGTAGGCAGCACAATGAGCTATGGACAAGAAATTTTAGGATGCGAGGAAGTGAAGGAACTTGAAAAGATTCAGCTAGACTTCTATAGATGGGTGTTACAACTAGACTTTTGTGCGCCAACTGGGGTTTTGTATGTATCTGATTATGAAAGAGGTAGGTTTAACTAAGTTATTCTATCGGTGGAGTAGAAAAGCCTTAAAATTTGAGGAAAAAATAATGAAGTAGGAAGATGACAGTATCAGTGAATTTATGATTTTTTTCCAGCTAGTGAAACTCCCTACTGTTTAGAATATTTTGACTGCGTAAATTCCAATGTTTGGTTATTATGATCAAGATTTTTCTACTCAATGTATTGTAAAATTTGTAAATGAAATTTGAAAAATGTATTACAGACGTAAAATAAGATACATTGAAGTGATTTATTATTTTTTTACAGATATTATTTTTTAATATTTTTCAATACTCATATTTCATGTAATTTTAATTTATAAAATAATGTATTAAAGATGTAAACAGTACAACATTGAACTTCATACAAATCTCATTTCTCAAAGAACATAGTAACAAAAAATTATTTAAATGTGCTGAACGTAAAAAAAGTTTTAAAAGATTGACACATTTAAATAGACATATATTAATTCATAATGAAGGACATGAAAAAAAAATTTGTTAAAAATGTGGTAATGGTTTTAAAAGATTAGTCGGGTCAAGAAGCTTTGAAAGTTTATCTCAGAGGGGCGAGGAACGGGGAGTCCCCCTTTCATACACGAGTCTCCGCTACGTATGTGCAATATAATTTTATTATTTATTCCATGAAAAAAATCTTGATTTTGAATTTAAGGATGTTCAATGGTCCGGTCAAAATTACAGAGAACTTGATGAAATTCGGGAAAATGATTCTTTGATGCAAAATACGTTTTTTAAATTTTTTATTAGAGCATGTTGCAACGCTTTTTTGGGAAATATCAAAGATTAAAAGTTACATTAAATCAAATAGAAGATCGTGAAAATCGTTGAACACGTTTCTTCAGACATATGAAAAATGCAAAGAATTAATTACAAAAAATATCAACACGTGGCTTAAAACCTGAGAAACAATTTTCTTTAAAGAAAATTAGGTGTTGCAACGCATTTAAAACATAAATACATGATTGAAGATGATAATTGTAGGCTTTTGCCATTCAGCTAAAAGTAGGGAGCCAGAGTTGGCAACACTGCATTTTATACATAGGTATACACTCAATCGAAATCTAACCTAAACTTCAACACATGTTGATTGCAGCGTAGCCAAAATTCCAGTAGTATACATATATACATGTCTTTCCCCCTGTCTCTTCCCCTCGCAAAATGACACCATTGAACATCCTTAACTGTCTTTTGCTCCTTATCTGTCATTTTTTTCCATGCCGGGAAAACTTTTCGTTGAGAACCACACTTCTTGGTCCATGTCCTAGTTCTTAACTTCCAATGGATCCACTTCGAATTCAAACAGATCTCTTTTTATCCCTTATTCATTTCCAAAAATCGACATTGTCCTCTTTATTTGTTCATTTCCAGTAAATTTTTGGTACTTTATTTAACTGAGTCATTCTGCACATGTTTTCTGTCTTCAATATGCTAGGTGCCTTAAACAACGTCATTAGATAATTTGATACAGTTAGTTCTGAGTTTGCCTACTGTTACACCTCCTGATATATTTTAGATTGACTTATCGCCTATTTTTTAGACAAATAAACTCAAAAGCATTAGGCTTTAAGGACATCCTTGCCTTTTCTGTTTCATAGTTTTGGATAAATTTGTTAGCCGCTAGCCGTAATTAACTGTTTTTTCCGTATATGTTTAGATTCTTTTCAACATTTTTGTCATTTTTATACTTATTTCTCTTAAATTATTGGTTTCAATTAAATTACTTACTACAAAAATATGGTATCTTGATCTTCCTTTTTTTCTGATAGCAGCCTAACTCTCTTTTATTATTGTTCACTTCTCCACCGATTTTTCTATAGTTTCAGCGATTAAAATTTCTTAAATCTTGTATGTTACATTAAAAAGCCACTCCTCTGTAGTTTTAAAGTACTTCTACTTCTCCCTTGCCTTGTGAATTTGATAGATTCATGCTAATGCCCACACTCCAATAATATGTGTGTTAGTCTATGGGCTATAAAGTTTGTTTATCAAATCAGACGTCCATATTATTTGTAGATTCTTTAAACAGTTTTCCACAATTTTTTCTTTTCCTGTGTCTTTTCTGTTTTTTATTTTCTACAAGACATTTTTTTTTTTCAATAATGGATATATTCTTGTAAAAAATTACGCTATTAAGCGTCATAGAGCAAATTCTTAGCATAAATAATGCTGAGAGAAGCTTTGTAACCTTCAAGAGTAGTATTTTCCGTGTAGATATTTGAATGCATCAGCAGAAAAGCATGTGTTATCGCTGATTCCAGAATTTTTTCAAGATCTATAATGATATGTATAAAATTTATCTCCCTAAGATTCAAATAATACTTTTCGTCCCAATACATAGGATTCTTTCAATGGCTTCCATAGGTATAATCATGAATGTTTGGTGCACGATTATGAATATTGTTATTCTTCTTATTATTATTAATTGCTACATAATAAATTTTCATAGAAGTTGGTTTTTCACATAAGGTAAGGTCACCTATTATGTAATATGGAGAGCGGAACGTACCGTTCAAATATCACATACGTACAAATACAATTATAAAAACGAATAGAGAAAATTGTAAACTATAAAATAAGAGTTCCTCAATTTTTTTTGCGTCCTTTCATAATAATACTCTTCAATTATCTTTATCACATATTCTGCTTGTTGTGATTGATCTTCTCTTTGTTTTCCACACTCTCTCTCTCTCTCTTCTCCTGTATCATCCATATCATCATTACCCTTTAGTACTTTCTCGCCATCTTTTTCTTCTTCTCTATATTTATCAACGATTGTAGAAATTGTGTGCGCAATATGATCGTCCACAGATTACTGTACTTCAATTGAGATAGTATCGTCATTTGATTATAGTGATGTGTGTTCCATGTAACAGCGCGTTTTTCCGCAGCATGTGTGGCACAAGCGCGTGCAAATGAAGCAGTGTTTTTGCACCGACTTACTTTCAATTTGCACTCACCAACGCATTGGCAAAAAATTTGTATTTAGTACATCAGCTGTAATTAGCTTTTTGGAGGAGTACGTTGGTTTCAAGCCGTTTGCGTATTTTCAATCCCCACATCACGGGTAATTTTTCGATCCAAAGCCACTTTTGTACTTATAAATAAATACTTAAACTGTATTGCGTAGCCGCTCTCTTTGTTGGTAGTTGAGAATTAAGTTAACAGGTCTATCTGCTTATAAATTTTCTGAAAAGGTCGAACCACACCTCATTTAAGGAGGATTTAACTGTTCTTCCACCGTACATTTCCGCTACTAATTTCATACCTTTTTGGGCTACTTCCGTCGGAGTAGCTATTTAGTTGTAGAATACTTTTTCTAAGCTCCTTAAATGCTCGCCTATGACGGCGTTTTTTCTAGAAATGAGACGTTGAGTCGCAACTTTCAAACGCGTGGGGTAAAAGAATGAAGGTACTTGTATCCCAAATTAAAATAATGATAAGATCTTTATGTAACTTTGCACACAGCTAAAATAATCTAATAAGAACTCCACGACATTTTTCTGCAGCTATGGTTCTTAGGAGGCAAAATATCAGTGTTTATATTTTTGATACTTTAACATGGATACTTATCGAGAAATGCCTTTTTCTGTGCTTTAATAACGTATATGATACGAAATACTGATGAACTTTTCACGATATATTTTTGTGTATTAAAAAAATATCTTATGATCTTATTGAATTTTACAAAATAACTCAAGGGTATTTGTGATATAAGAAATACTTTAATAACAGTCGTAAGACCTGCTAAAGGTTATAACTTCACATAAGTGCGAGAGAGACAGAAGGCATACCACACTGTCGAATCCGAGGTCAAACCTCCTTCTGACTGGCGTAGTAGGGATACAACTACCTTGAATGATTAATTTAAGGAAGTTAGAATTAGATTAAAGAAGATTGAATTATCCTATCTCTCACAATTCTACTGTAAATATAAATAAGTTTTATTGTTTCTAGGAACAGATCATAGAATTTGAAAAACTATTGTATTACATTTTGATCAGATGTATCATTATTAGTCGTGCATTAGTTCGATGAACGTGTTGGAAAGAATCAATTATGGATATAACTTTATAGTAAGATATAATTCTAAATTTCTTACTGAATATTTGTAAGTGTAAATTTTTTATTCAATTATTTGTCCATTCCTTGTATAGACTTTTACAAACTTCTCCATCTCTTTTACTTGTTTAGTAAATATTTAAAAATTTGTATCCCTTCAGATCATTACTAATTTTATTTTCAATAGAGTATAATACGTAATTGATTAAACATACTACAACTTTTTAAAATTTATTTTTACATGGACGCAATATTACAATTTATTTGTTGCAGAGCCTGCTGTCCATCATTAAAAAACTCTTAAACTTACTTGTAAGTTTTTCTTTCTACTTTATTTTTGTCTCTCTTTTTAAATCTTTTTTTATACATTCTACGGATGATAGACTTGTCCATTACCATACAGTTTTTCTGTATTTCATAATTGACAAAAGTCTTCCTTCCTTTTGTGAATTTATCTTTGATTTTCTCAAGTTTATTTTCCTTTGCTGCCCTTTTTACGAATCCTACATTTTTCCATCGTCTACTTTTTCATGTACACCTTTAACTTCTTTGTCTATTTTATGTGATTTTTATTGATCAATTTCATTAATTCTTCGATTAGGCGAACTAATTGTAGGCTAACTATTGCTTCCTCTGTCTCTCAGCCAATGCACAGATAACGCCCCCTATAGCAGAGAACAATCCAAAGTTCTTGGAAAGAGGGCGCTACCTCTGCGTTGGCTCGAAGCGAATAGTATTATCCGGGAAACTGAGCGATTGTTTAGTATGAAAAACTAGTTTTTAATTGAGTTTTATAAGCTTCTATTTAACTCTCTTCGTTTGTTATCGTGTCCCTGGCATGATCAGCAGAATTTCGCAATCGATATGTAAAATACTTTTTAACTGACAAGTAAACCTACCCAAGTGTCAGTCACCGATTTTGATGAAACTTTGCATAGTGGTAGAGAATCAAAAAATAAATGACACGTGTTTTTTTTT
>JAPYYV010017238.1:0-14116 GCA_030522625.1 Copidosoma aretas | reverse complement strand
GGTCCAGTCCTTTCGTCCAGTCTATTAATATCTCTGACCGCCACACGTGGTGGTTCGAATCATAGAGCTGCTTAAACTGTTTCGACCGATAGAAAAGCAGCTTTAGGTGTGTCTGGCGGTATAATCACAAGTTAGCAAATACGACCCCAGCGATGATGGCAAACGGTGCTGTTTTTCGACGGTTGCTAACTTCAGAGTAGTCTGCTTATGTTGTACATTGGAAATTCAAATTACGTGGCCAACGATGAAAATATACCTTGAGTGTACGTTATGTGGTTATCACATAGGCAGAATGCTGTGCTCTGAAGTTGTCAACCGAATAAGGAACAACACTGTCTGCCCTTATCGCTGATTTGAAAATGAAAAATACGCTATAAGACCCAAGTGAGTTGAAAACACGTTAAAAAAGATTCAGAATTTCGTTAGGATTCCGTGACGATAGTACCAGACTTATTTGTTGAGAAATATCGGAGTAACTATAGGCTTGCACTAAATTTCTTTATCGTCAGTTGATGTCCACATCAATAGCGCGTTAAACGTTTTTGGGTAGTAAATAAAAAACATCTTCATCTATGTGATTTTTCTTCACTGATAATCTTGATCCGCTCATTATTGATTAATTTCCGATCTATCAGAAAAATCCTTGACACTAAAGAATTTAGATACTTTGAGTGATTTTATGAAGTTAGGAATGAACTAAATCATGTCACGTAGACATAAAGTTTGGACTTCATTTCAAGTTATCGAAATAACTTTGTAACGAACTTTTCTGAAGATATTCTCATGAACCAGTAATAACAACGTGCAAAAATCTGCTTTTTCGAGTAGTTTTTCGAGGTTAGGAGCGACCTGAAGCATCCTAAGTAAAAATAAACGTCATATTTGTGTTCGGCGACTAAAATTACGTCGGTATAAGCTGTTCTAAGATCATTCTTACCATATATCGATGCCAACGTGCGATTAACTGCTTTTTTGAGTGGTTTTTTGAGGTAAGAGACGACCTTCAGCATCCCAAGTAAAAATAGACGTCAGATTTGTGTTCGGCGACCAAAATTACGTTAGGATCAACTGTTTTGAGATCATTCTTACGATCCATCGATGTTAACCTGCGAATAACTGCTTTTTCGAGTGGTTTTTTGAGGTTAGGGACAACCTGAAGCATCTTAAGGGAGTTCCCTCCCTAAATAAAAATAATCAGATTTTGATGAAATTTGACAAATATGTTCTTTAATGTCGTACCAAACGACTCGTAAGGTCTCAGATCGATTCAGAACCAGTGAGCAAAAATATAAACTTTTCTTTTAACACGGGCTTTTATAGGAATTCATGAAATCGTACCGAACCTCATACTTTTCATTTTTTTTTAAAGAACTCTTAATGATCATATTTTTAAATAAATAATACATTTTATTCATTCATTGTTCAAGAACGCGTTTGTATTTTGATGAAAGCGGTTAAGAACGTTATAAACGATTATTGATTGATATTTTGAGATATTTAATGCGATAGCAGACAATATTGCCTCACAGATGTGCCACATTTCCTATACATAGATATTTTTATGTTTTCTGTCTCTAAGATCGCGCTTTCTCTCTCTTGCCGGGGGAACTCCCTTAAGTAGAAATAAACGTCAGATTCGCGTTAAGTGACCAAAATTACGTCAGTATAAGCTGTTTTGAGATCATGCTCACGATTTATCGATGCTAACGTACGAATAACTGCTTTTTCGAGTGGTTTTCCGAGGTTAGAGACGACCTGAAGCATCCCAAGTCAAAATACACGTCAGATTCGTGTTAAGCGACCAAAATTACGTAAAAATAAAGTTTTTCTACACTTCAAATACGTTTAAGGGGCATGCAAACTTAATAACATCAATTTTTCAAGGTGAGGTTGACGTCTTTCAAGCGCTATATTGGATCCACCATTTTTATAATCGAAAAAGCGCACACGACATTTGAAAGTATACATGACAAGCTATCTTTTCCACTATTGTAAGTTTGTTTTCAATGGAACCAATTATGGAGAGCATGGGGTGCTACGTTTGACGGAGAATGCCTCATGTACAAATATATATATATATATATATATATATTACAGTTAACGGTATTACCGACTTATTTTTACATGTTTAGCATACCCAAAAAATGATATTGAAAAAGAATGGATTCCAAGAATTGACTACTCCAATATTAGGATACACGCAGTTAACAGAATTTTTCAATTCATAAAACAATGAGCATTTTTAACGTAATAAAGTAAGCCTGAGTAAGTAAGAAACTTTACTAAATTTAGCGATGAGCTCTATTATTATTTTCTAATCCAGTGGCATGCGTTGAGGGTCGCATGATGTGTAGGTAACGTGCTCTCAAAATTTGGGTTGGGCACGTGCAGAGAGTATACGAAATTATAAATTCTATAAAACAACAAGAAACATAAATGCAATTTTCCTTAGGGAGCGTGCACGAACCACGTTATCGATTTTTCGATATATTTTGACGCCCTTCTCCCTCTACCTTTTGTTAACAATCGTAGGAAAACCTAACCCCCCCCCCCCCTTCACAGTAAATCAACGTATAGAATTATTAATCATTAAGAAAATTACGCAGTGATAACTGATTTCATTTTGTATTATTCACACAAAAATTACAATCCATACGTACACTTTTCTGCGTACAAAGAATGTAAATATCAAACACTAGTGTTAGGTTTATAAATACTCATTAAATAGTGTTTTTAGTTTTTAAAGAAAAAAATTATGTACGAATAAACGTTCAACATTTGATGCAATAAAATGATATTTGATAATGAATTACAAGGTTTTACCATACCCTGTCATCGAACATCAACTTAAAAACATTAGAAATGAGAAAAACAATCTGTGATTTTTAAGATTTATCTATTCAATAAATAAAGTGCTTCCAATTATCCAGGAACGAACATCATAGATTGTAGGCATTGGAATTTCATACATTGGTGCTCCTGAAATATCTGAAAGATCACGATTCACCGATGTGATGTTAGAAAAATATGCTCAAATGGATATTTTCGTGTCCGTAGATGTCATGGTAGTTTACATTTGTTTTTTTTTTATTTTTTAAAGAAAAATAAAAAATTTTTTTTTTAATTTTAAAGAAGTCCCCGACACTGGAATAACTCCCCCCCCCCCCCCCCCCCCCCCCCCTTAACATTACCAGGCGTAGTTTTTCTGTGACCCACCTCCATAAAATTGTCAACGTAGTTCGTGCACGCTCCCTTTTTTTTATAGGACCGTTTTAGAAAGGGTTAAAGTTAGTGTAGAAAGCGTAAGATAGATCATTATAGATCGATTTTTATTGAACTGAAGTCTACGAAGGATCGT
The DNA here is from genome assembly GCA_030522625.1 of Copidosoma aretas. Lineage (NCBI taxonomy): Eukaryota > Metazoa > Arthropoda > Insecta > Hymenoptera > Encyrtidae > Copidosoma > Copidosoma aretas. The sequence goes on along the minus strand of JAPYYV010017238.1, from coordinate 10,758 downwards.
AAGGAGGACAAATTTTAGTCTGATGAGATAGGCATGAAGACCGTCAAAAAGTTGTTCAACATTTAGACTAGGTGAAAATCCTAATTCTGTAGAAAGCAATTTTTTAATCTTTTTTTTTTCATTTGGTTCAGGGCATGCTTCCAAATAATAATTAATCATAAGTTTTTTTACTGATAATTTAATCATAATATGTTTGAACTCATTTTTTATTGAGAAAATGGCAAAAAACGTTCACTCTAAAGAATTTTTTAGTTCCAAATTATAAATCTTGCAATTTATACTTGGTTGAAGTTACTGAACCTCATTGTATTTAATAGTGTAAAGGTGATGTGTTGTGTGCGTTATTTAAAGTGATTGATCACTATTGTTCTGGACTTTTATATTGAATGAAATGGAAGTAAAAATGTATTTAAAGAGAGCCAAGAAAAAATTATTTTTATAACAAACGAATTGCAGGTTTAAAGACAGTTTTTTGGCCCAAGACTTTGTCAGCCTCGTCAGGCTTTTTTATTAAGCTCTGATTGAACAAGAATGCACGCCCTGGTTAACAGCATATTCCACACCACGATGTTAAACACAAGATGAGCGTTTTAGCCACCTCACTCATCAGGAAATTTAAAATAAGCGACCTTTTGCCTTGTCCTGTTTGTAATTTCTAGGCCTTGCGTGACGTATAACTTCAATATCCCATATTAAATCTTTGTATTAAAAATTTGTGTGCTTGATAAAAAATTTTGAGGTACCGTGTGGTTCTTGCTGCTTTGACGACATAGTACGCAGTATACCACAGAGACAGGCACCGTTGTTCCTTGCTATTAATAGGGCTTGGTACATTACACCATACTAAATAGGAGCTATCACACGTTCTGCATTGGATTCTCTATGACTGAATGCCCAGAGAAATATATTTAAATAAAATAAGTCTTACCAATAGATTTTAATAAATGTATTCAATAAATGGTATCAAATAAATATATATCAATTAGGAAGCATATTGTTTAATGAATAATCAGTCTGATACAAAGCATTACATGAAAATTAAATATGTAGTTAGAAACTAAAAACTGGATAAAAATATTTTAACTGTGAAACTTTACAATATTGTTCTCTGATAAAAACGAATAACACCAGGAAATAAATTTTAGAATCTCTCACAATCACAATGTATATTTTCCAATAAGCTAGGCTTATGCTTCTATAAGAATAAAGTCCCTAGATATAAGTTGATGAATAAAGTGATTTTTTAAAACGTTTTATTGTTCAAAATACATGTAAAATTTTTACTTTAGCATATAAAAGATACAGCAGTAATTTTTCACTACATACAATTGATGAACTAATTTGTAAATCAATATACTTTCATCTGTTTGAGAGATTTATACAAAAAATTCAGCACCACGACTTTGTATACTTAACGTAATAAAAAGTAATGATTTCTACGAGATTCTGATACCAACGATGTATCTAAGTGAATTTAAAATGAGTCATATTGCTTCCTTATAGAGGAAGCTTGGTATCAAAAAAATTTTTTTTTCTAGAAATACGATAGTAAAGTTTTATATTGTGCCTACAAAGAAAAGATACCATTTTTAGAAAAAGTCTGTCTGTGTCTTTGTCTGTGTGTGTGTGTGTGTGTGTGTGTGTGTGTGTGTGTGTGTGTGTGTGTGTGTGTGTGTGTGTAATCAGTCATATTTCAGGATCCAAACAGTTGATTTCAATGATTCTGGGCTTAAAATTTCTGTTTTCTTATCCTTATGGGGGCTCGGAAAAAAATTTAGGTTTCATACCTTATTACGGTTTTTATAACGATTTATGTGGCCAAAAAAAAGGTTTTTTCCTTCTTTAAGGGTAAAAACAATTTAATTCTAATTTCTAAATAGTCAAATCTAAAAGAGCTTAAAAATAGCTCTATTTTTCATTTTAAATTATCTTGATAAAATATATTGTTTAGTTTTTATTACAGCAATACTGAGATTTTCGTGGAAAATTACTCATATCTTAGAAACGTTCCGAGTGATTTCGATGATTAAAGGTTTAAAATATTTTCTTTTATATCCTTGTATAATTTCAAAAAAAAAATTCAAGTTTTAAACCTTATTAAGGTTTTTATAAAGATTTTTTATGTCCAAAAAGGGGTATCCTGCTACTTTCAGGGTAAAAAATTCAAAATCGATTGCTTTAATAGTTGTATCCCATAGAACATTTAAACAGCTTTATCTAATAAAAAAAATTTTTTTATGTTAAAACTTTTTTTTTATTGTTGAAAATCAACAATTTTTTTTTTTTCATCATTCATTTCTCAGAAACCCTTAATTGATTTAAGGATCTGGGGCTCGAACTTTTTTATTTTATATCTTTATACAAGTTCACAAAATTATTCGACGTTTCATACCCCATCAAGGTTGTTACAACAATTTTTATTGCTAAAAAAACAGTTTTTGCTGTTTTTGGAATGAACAAATTTAAATTTGATTTCATCAATAGTTATATTCTATAGATAATTAAATAGCTTTGTATAATTTGATATTAGTTTAGCTACAAGACAGTTATATAACGTATATCAATTTTAGTAATAAATTCTAATAATTTGTACAATTGTTATTAATTCAGAAAAATTTAGACAATTATTTTTGTTTTAGTCGGGTAAAAATTATATTCTTATCTTCCAAATAGTTTCACATTATAGAGAATAAAAATAGCGTTATCACTTTTTAAATCATTCTAATATTTTATTTTGTTTTTGTTCAGTTATATAATTGCAGAAGAATGTTGTTGAGGAAGCTTTGTACTAATTTATTGGCAGCGATTTATTTTTGTTTAAGAGATAAACTGATTCCAACAGAACAATAATGAGACAGGGCCAAATTACGAGGCAAGAAAACTTTTTTTTTTAAGAAAATCATTAAAACCAAGTAGAAAAACATGAATTTCCATAAATTTATAATTTTAGTATGTCAAACGTTTTCATCATAAAAATAAATGATGAAATTCGTTGGTTCACATGATGAAATATTTTTTCAGAGTTTTTATAGTTATATGTTTGAGGTTTATGTGATACTTTATATCATACTGTTTGTAAAACTACATGCAACTTCAATTTTTACTATAATTCATCAAAACCAGTTTCTTAATACATTTATTTTCATCGGTACTACATACGACATTTAAATATTGCACTCTTTGCATTCATCGGGGAAAATCGAATTAAGAGGTCACTTTTCAGGAGTCTGCTGATTAGCTGATCGGTTTAGTGGCTAAAAAGCCCACTTAATACCTTTATGCCACTATGGGTAACGCTGGAGACTAAGACAGTCTAGCATGAAATACGTGGTGTATATCATGATGATAAAAGTGAAACTTCACATTTTTGCTGATTCAGTGATCACTAAAAAAACATGTTAAGGCAATTTCAAAACGTCAGCCTGCAAAGCGTCGCGTCGCTTGGACTTACAATACATTTCTTGTGTGTGTCCTCTTTTTTTTATTCTATTCGATGGAACACCACTTTTTTCTCATTGTATCCATTAGATTAATGTTCATTTATTGCACTCTAGATCACAATCATATCTTCTTAGCACATATAAATTTTTTTAATATTCATTACAGACATCCAACCATTATCATCTCATTCTCTCTAATTATGTTAGGTACAATTTTTCGGTATTCAGGATTATTATCGTAATATAGGAGTTGATTTATAAAGATTTATATGTCAATTATAAAAAAAAAAGTTACATTGATTAATTGTAACTGTGAGTCATACCTTTTCTAATGTCCGTTCATAATTGCGTATACTCTCTATCAAGCTTATAGCAAACGGATAGAGTAAATTAGCTTGATGAGCTTTATTAACAATTGCAATGGGAACTCGAAACCCAAGATTCTTCAAGTTTCTCACTTCTTTTGATAGCGTTATGATTTCTGGTAAAAAATTCACTTTCATTTTTAGTACATTGCCACGACCAGATCTAGATCTAAGGTTTTCTATTGTAAATATTCTACCGGTAACACCAATATTACGTTGCTGTACTTTTCGAGCCCAGTCATCAAAGATTTCTTGAGTAGAGAGCTTCATTCGAAAACTGTCACCATCAGCTTTCAATTTTTGGCCTTCGATATGGTTTTCCCAACCTTTACCTGTAACAGTTAAAATTTTCTTAATATTGCTTCTAATTGTTCAATTAATATACATAGTCATAGCAGGGGTGGATGTTTAAATTTTTACAAATTAATATCAGAATCGTAATCAGCGTTCCAAAAAACATTAGAAACAATACTAATCTTGCCTAATTTCTTATTTTCAAAACTGTACTCCAGCCATTAATTTTGATGTCATTCTTACACTTTAAACTTTGTAGGGACAATGGAACGTAAACTTTAAGACTAATTTAAGGTAGTTGTATCCCACAATATAGTCAAAGTAGCGGGTTCTACGATTTCGTATGTCGCCTGCCCTTCTCACACCCGTGCCAAAACATAACCCTAAGCCATTTTAACGACAGTTATTTACTTATTTCTCATCTAACAGGCACCGTTAAGCTGTTTTGTAAAATAGAATAAAATCATCAGATGTTTTTGTAATACACGTACAAATATCGCAATAAAGGCATTATTTCGTATGATTAATGTAATTGGAGTTTAGAAAAAGGCATTTTTCCATAAGCATCCATGTTAAAATGTTAAAAATGACAAAAATATAAACGATATTTTGCATACTAGATATTCTAGCACCACAACAATTTACAGACTAATTATTAGATGTTAATTAAACTGTGCAAAGGTCATGATAATCATATCACTATTTCAATTTAGTATACAAATGCCTTAAGCTTTTATACCTCGCAATCAGTTAAGACGTAAATGAAAGCAACAATTTTTACCGCTAAGAGGCCAAATAAAACTACCATAATACGTTTTCCCACGCACGTGTCACGCATATGATTTTTTGACACCACGAACGCAAGGACCTCGAAAGTCGGCACCCCCGCCTACCGCCCCCCTGCTATTCTCCCACTCCTCGTGCAAAGGTACGCATGCCACAGAACTTATCGTGATCTAAATTTTGGAGAGCTCATACACGGCTGATCGAGTTTGGGTATTTTTCATATAAACTATAAGCAGTCACATTAACTGGAGTAAATTTCAGCTATACATAATAGAAAACAGCATCAAAGAATTATTAGAAAAAAATGTATCTGGGCTTCAGAAAGTCGGAAAGTAAAAATTATTTCTCGTAAATTCGCGAAAAAATACCATCTCCATAAAAATTACCTTTAAAAAAAATGATAAAGTAAGTTTGATCTGCTAAGATTCAAAATCTTGAATTATTCCTAATACTTTTGTACAGAAGCAGTAAATAAATTGGGTTTATTATATTAAAGGTAAAGTTTTAATGATCAAAGTGAAGAAGTGTCTCTGAAATAGATGTAGTGATCAAGAGAATAAAGATACAAAAAGTAGATGGAGAAGCATTGTATCAATTCTTAAGCAGCGGTTATTTTTTAGAAGAATCCTGGACAATGATTCCGGGTTGGATCCAAATTTTGATGAGAGAATAGTGAGATACAACTGTTTATAAACATACACCAACGCACAATTTTTTATCCAATACGTAACTTTCTAGAAAACTTTACAATCTTTAATATTTTCCTTTCTTGAAATTTGCTGAAACAGCGATTAGTAGCGAAATAATTTACTTTTTAAAAAAAATAGATTCTTGAAAATTGATAGAATTTATTTTTATAAATCAGAGGGCAAAACTTTAATTTTTATTAGCGGTGATGAAAATTTCAGGACAAAAAGATAGGCTGCGTTCAAGGTAGTTGTATTTCAAATGGAATGTTATCAAAAGGTTATATTTCATAGCGACACATCATTAAAACCGTGGTATACATGTATGATACTGTTGCATATACAATATACATCATACATTTAACAAAAATTTTTTCTTATTTATTTATAAAAATGTCATGTGAATAAAAAAATTACACTCTTTGAAATAAAAATTTCATAATATAATCATGGACTTTCAATAAACCAGGGCTAGTTTTTTTTTTCTCCAATTGAATAGCCATACATTAAAAGTCTTCAATTTTTTCAAAAAGTTGTATTGACTGTTAAAATGCAATTATTTTTAAAAATAAAAGGAAAATTTATTAACAAATAAATATTTCACAATAATATGGTTTTTTTTAAAAGCTTAAGACGGTGAATTTGTATACATTAAGATAGAGAAAAAAACTAGTCTTTGTTTATTAAAATTGGATGACGATTGAAAAATTTGCAGTACCATGAGAGATAAATTTTGATGCACATGATATTTTAATGAATAAATTAAGAAAAATCTGAAAAAAATCCATGATTTAACCTACATATGTGATAGTATTATACATGAGAATAGCAACAATTATATTTTGTGTGACTGAAAAGCATAAATTTGTTGATAACCTCCAAATTTTTGGATACGAATACCTTAATTAATATTGGCCGAGGGAATTTGATGTTATTAGACCGGGAGCTAGTGACAGATTTTCAAGAACGATTTTCTCATTTATGCCTCTTTGGGTAGCGAAAAATACATCTGAGGCACAAAATAATGTTGCAAAATTGAGTTGTACTCGCGGGAATAAAGTTGTTTAAATAATTGTTTATTTTAAAAAAAATTTGGCCGTGTTAAACAATTTTCTCACTTCTCTCACCACTATAAAATGATAACTAATCATCGACTTTACTATTAATGAAAAAGATATAAGTGCAACGAGGGTTTGAAGGGTTGACATCGTAGGACAAAAGTGTCAAAAAATCTAGGTGATAGCCGTGATTTCCTTATCACTGCCAATGAAACCTACGAAAATAATCAATTCGTACAGCAAATTAAAAATATTGGCAAAAGGGTGCAGGCGGACTGAACAAATTTTGATCCTAGAGAAGTTCTCGCTACACTTATACTTTTTTCATTAATAGTAAAGTCGATAATTAATTATCATTTTATAATAGTGGCAGAAGTGAGAAAACTGTTCGAGCAAGCCAAAATTTATTGCAGAATAAATAATTATTCAAACAACTTTCTGATGTAACTTTCGCTACCCAAAAAGGCATAAGTGAGAAAATCGTTCCGAAAAATATGTTACCAGCTCCCGGTCTATAAAGCTATTAATATACATACAAGAAATGTACACCCATACACACCCGCACAATTTTGTGACATATTTTTTATCCCAATACGTTATTTTCCACCAAATTTGCTGATCTCCTAAATTTTCTAATTTAAAATATTTTAAAACACCTATAAATAGCAAAAAACTTCACTTTTTCGAAGGAATCAGTTCTCAAAAACGATTAGAATAGAAATTAAAAAGAATACACAGAAAAACTGAATTTTTATTTTTAGCATTAATAAGGGTCTTAAAAGAAGAAATATAACCCTCGATGAGTACACTAAAGGGGTTTCAGTTTTGATTAGGATCAACACCCTCAACACCAAGGTGGTAGAGAGTGCCTGTAAAAAATTAAATGAAAAAATATAAATTTTATGGTAAATGATTCCAAAAAAGCTACTGGTAATATAATCACAATTAAATCGACCGGCTATAAGCTATCAATAATGCAACGTCTGGTAATGCAGCTACCTTTTCTGTACCCACGATAATATTGACATCTATTCGTAATACTTAATGAATATCTATTTACAAAACACTTATTTCTTTTGTTTCCTCTTTTTTGTATTAGTAAAAATGTTGACAGTCAGTAATGAGGAGTAGAAAGTCACCGATTGTAAAACTTAATTCTAAATTTTTTAATAATAAGTGGTGTATATGAGTGGTCCATAGAACTACTAAAGAAGAGATTAGAATTCCAACTGCAAACCGGAGAATTATTGTTCATCAAAGGCACTTTATTATTTTTACATTTGTTATTGATTTTGAATAAAAACTTTTCTGAATTATACCATTATTCATTAATATATGGAGCATTCTTAGTGGACGTGAGACCCCCCTCGGCCAATATTTGTTGAGGTGTATCGAGACGTACGAGGGCTTAAAATTTAGCTTTTGTCCTCTAGTTTTTAATGCCGTGTGGCATAGAAATTAAATACAAAATAGCGGACTTCAGTAACTCCTAGAAGCTAAGAGAGTACTTGAGAAAAATCATTTTTTTTGCTTCGTTAACATTTCTAAAGACGGGGAAAAGTTCAAGTACGTACAACTATCATTTTCAGACATGACCACGGCCCTAACTATGGTTGAAATTACGTTAGACTACACCTAACCTCAAAACACTAATCAATAAGTGTAAAACACTTGACATCGATAATTGTACACTGAGAGAAGACTGGAGCGCCTACTGAACAGTAAGTGCAGACGCTATACCAAATTGACTGCTATCCCTCGGTTTAGTCGTTGGTACAACTAGCGCATCACAGAACGCTCTACAGGCCAGTGTGGCGCAGTAGCAGCACCAATCTTCAGGTTCGGGCGTGCGAGCTTGAGGAGTGGTGCAGTCGCATGCTAATCTACGTGCATGGGAGCTTAGCTGCGCTACCTGAGGGACAGAGCACACACCAGTTTTCTCTCAGTGTAGTTACGTTCGTGCTGATGAAACGGTTTTTTCTTACACAGACATGAAATTTTAACTTTGTCTCTCTCCCACCTCTATCAACAGTTGCAATTACACACTCCTCACCTCAAAAAAGTGACAAACGAAACGGTTTTTTTTTTAAAACGACTCCTTGCATGATTTTAAAACCAAAAAAAAAAATTTTCTTCGCGCGTTCCTCACTACCGAGCACCGTCAAGACCACAGCCTGAGCCGTAAGCCCGTCGCATCATTTCTAACCTTAAAAAAGTAATTGTATAGGTGATTTTTTGCCATATGAAGCCCTTTAGCGCATTTTGAAGACCAAGAAAAGAAATTTCTTGTGGCTTGTTTTTCTGAATATTGTAACGACCATTGATTGAGTCTAAATTCCAGTGCATCATCTCTAACCTCAAAATAGTAGACAAATACAGCTTTTTACGCTGTAATGGAGCTCATACTACGAATCAGAAACGGAAAATGTTTTTCCATCGCTTTTATTATTGCTGAACAATACTTAGATCAAAATCTTGACTAACAACCCAGTGTGATACCTCTAACCTCAAAAACAGTGTTAAACGGGTCAACGACATGAGTCCTCTTTAACAAATGTCTTCCTTAGGGTGCGGTCACATGGTGCTCGCGGGTCGGCGATATTATTTGCCTAAAACTAGACTGGCAACTTGCTGCCATCAGATTAGCTACAGCCAGTCTCTAGAGTAGGAATACATAGATGATAAGCGTATGATAAAAATACGATGAGGTGTTCTATAAGGGTCCGTCTACAAATGCCACATAATCAATCTTACATTGCAATTATCACATAAATAGTCCATAAGAGATAATCAATAACCTTAGAACCTTGCGCGCTTATAGTGAAATAAATATACGTATTCTATAACCTTATGGCCCAGCGCGCTTGTTGATTGTTATATCAATAATCCATAAGAAATAATCTGTATTTTGATGATCTATCGTGCTATTTTAATGAAAAAATAATGATAGTATATTACGCATCAAGGGAGGAAAAGTAAAAAATGCTCTAGATCACACGTATGTTCTGAGCATTCTTCATTTCCTCTCATGAATCTCATGCATCACAATTCAGATTTTGGTGTCAAAGCAGGATAGCACTGTCATGCCACTGCACAAGGCAAAGGAGCATCGGATGGAGTTGGCGCCATATTCAAGAGAGAAGCTGTTCGCGCCAGTCTAGTATGCCGTCCCTCAGACGCTATTCTTACACCTAAAAAATTTTTGAATTTAGGTAAAAACCATTTCGATTCTATAGACATATTGTTCTATAGTAAATTTGAACACGAAAAATATCAAAAGCTAAATCGCAGGTTTGAAAAAGCACCTGGCGTCCCTGGCATTTCAACAAACCATAGTATTACAGTCCTCAAGCACAATCGACTTAAAATACGACAATATTTAAACGCAAAAAATTCAACTATACTAGAGTATAACCTGAAATAAATTCGTGACCGTAATTTTAAGATACATAATGTGATATGCAATATTTCTAAAGAGATGCAATAACTGCAATGTTGTTATAGCTAAGAGTATGCTGGATATTTGCTTTTTATAATATCTATTTTTCCATTTCTAATGCGCACTAGGAGCTCCATTACAGCGTAAGAAGCTTTATTCGTCTATTATTTTGAGGTAAGAGACGATGCACCGGAATTTAGATTCAATCAATGGTCGTAACTATAATCAGAACGTAAAAGTCCACAAAAAATTTTTTTTTTCTTGGTCGTCAAAACGCGCCGAAGGGCTTGATATGGAAAAAAATCGCTAACCAATTACTTTTTTTAAGGTTAGAAATGATGCGACGGGTTTAAGGCTCAAGCTGTGGTCTTGACAGTGCTCGGTAGTGAGCAACGCGCGAAGAAAATTCTTTTTTTGGGTTTCAAAATCATGCAAGGAGTCGTTTTTAAAAGTAAAACAGTTTCGTTTGTTACTTTTTTGAGGTTAGGAGTATGTAATTATAACTGTTGATAAAGGTGGGAGAGTAACAGAGTATACATTTCATGTCTGTGTAAGAAAAAACCGTTTCTTCATCACCAACGTAACTACAATTATCGATGTTACGTGTTTTACGCGTATTGATTAGTGTTTTGAGGTTAGGTGTAGTCAAACGTAATTTCAACCATAGTTAGGGAAAAAATGATTTTTCTC
>JAPYYV010017235.1:0-16041 GCA_030522625.1 Copidosoma aretas | reverse complement strand
CTGGACCAAAACGATACAACCGGGAAATTTAAGATAAGCAGCCGGGAAAAACCGGGAAAAAACCGGGAAATTTTTTTTGACCTGGCGCTAGACACCCTGGGTCGTTTTCCTTTTGATGCATAATACTGTTATCATTCTGTATATACCTCGTACAATAACAAAATCAAACTAAGTAATTATCATTCTTGATGTAAACTATGGGCTTGCATTACTATAAATATAACACTATAAATGTAACTTATGACATAACTACACAAGGCATATCAATACTAATGCATGCAATTATACGATCATATTTGATGGGTTACATACAATATTCTGAATTAAATCAAAATACTATTTGCTTATCGATATAAATAATTTTCTTTCGTGACTTGAAAATTCGAATATCTGAATTCGAAGTGAACAGTAGCGCGGTCACCAAGGCTTAATTTGTTTTTTAAAACTAAGGATGTTCTATAGTCGAAGAGGGTACATTCTAGAATTATGTATAAAGTAAATTGTGCAAATCTGATAACATACATATCATTTTCATATTATACGAGGATGATCCTTGTGTTGAAAAAATTTTTTTTTTATTAATTTTTCATTTTAAATGCCAAGATATTGTCACTTATAAAAGCACCTTAATTAATCTAATAGGAAATTTTCAATTTTCATCCGATTTTAATTTAACAAGGCTTTTTTTATTTCCTAAATGATTTAAGATAGGGTAAACGTTACAAATTTTTAAAAATAATTAACGTATCCAAAGTCACGTGCAATTGTTTATACGGAAACTGGTAGAAACTTAAATTTTCGTATGAACAATTGCTTTTGACATTAGACACGTTGATAATTTTAAAAAATTGGTCACGTTAACTCTATCTTAAATAATTTAGAGAACAAAACAAGCTTTGGTAAATTATTATCGAATTAAAATAAAAAATTTCCCATTAGATTAATTAAAGTGCTCTTATAAGTGACAATATCTTGGCATGCAAAATAAAAAATTAAGAAAACAAATTTTTTTTCAACACAATGATCATCCTCGTATAATATGAAAATGATCTTTATGTTATTAGATTTGCACAATTTACTGTAGAAATAATTCTAGAATATAGCTTGTTCTGACTATGGAACCTCTTTAAGTACCTCGTACTGGATTTTTAGGTTGAATGAAGAATCAATTTTTTTTGTTATTAGAAAGTTATTAAGTAGATAGATGTTTCATAAAATATCATAAAAATAAATATTTGATTTGATATTTGGGTTCGGCGCTTGAAGCGTGCAGAGGGTATTAAAGGACTTATTTTTTATTTACACGATTTTCTAATAAGTAAATAAATAAATATGACTCTACAAAATCTTAAATACACTTTGTATATGTAATAGTATCTTATATTTAAATTACAACGATTACATGGTATTATAGTGAGAAAAATAACGTTCTAGTTATCTTCTAATTTTAAGATACAACTACTTTGAAGGAAAAATGTACCAGTGATACATGTATACCGTAATAATTATCCGATTTGAATGAAATTCTTATCTCAGGTGTTATTAAACATCTGATGCGATCACGGTAGAAATATTTAGTTCGTCCCTGATTCGCATCCGGCCAGGGCAATCACAGCAGCTCAGGAATCGTGCCCTGAAGAGATGAAAATTTATGACGGAGAGTACCATTTCCGAATCTGCACAATCACATTACGTAGTCATACCTGAGAGACTCAGAACTGATCGATATGTATATTCGCGCAATAAGCATAATATGGAGTGCGCTTTGCTACTGATGAGGTCTAAACTTTGAACTTCACTGTCATGTGCATCAATATATTTTAGGTTTACTTTAAAATTATGATAGGTATCAGTTCACTATAAAGTTTTTTTTGTAATTGATTTGTTTTATAACCACGATCTTAGTGGAATTTATGGGACATATACTGTATGCAATATTGCACTAGTTGATGATACGGCTTGAAACCTATATTTTGACCTTCTTCATGCAATTGACATCTTAAAGGAGGCGATACATTTTTGTAGGAATATATACATACATACGTATCCGAGCTAACCTACAATTATTAGCATTCATTACTAAATTCACCTTATTAAATTTTATTTGTATATAAGGGTTCACGATACATAGGCTTTATCTGAGCGAGTCACGAGATTATTACCCCATGATTCCTAGTATATTAAATGAATATTGTATAGTAATTTTTATAAATGTCGATGGTACCTTTTTACAGTCTTTACAAGACCACCCTGACAATAACTCTCTTGCAGCCTTGCTTCCAACTTTTTCCTTGTATGCAAGTGTAGTCTTTTCGTTTTAGATCTATAAATGAATTAAAAATTATGTCCTATTTGTATGTATTTGTATTAATATCGTATTTTGAATATTTAATTATTAACTTATCGAAATAATCAATCTTGTAGATTTTATTTCCATGATTTTCATCATCATTTTCGCATTTCTGTGAACATAAAATATCAAAATTAACAAAGAATATATATAACAATCCTATGTTATAAATCATACATTGGATACGGTAAAATACACGTTTTCTGACAATAATATCATATAAAAACTGCTGCATATTTATTGGCACGAAGCTTAATCATTTACATGTTCTGATGGGTGAGTCTGGTGGGGTGATGGGGGGAGCGGGGGAGTTAACCCAATTTTTTTCGGGTCAAATTTCACGGTAAAAAAACAAAATTTACCTTATTCAAGGGGGCAGCGGGTGGGAACGAAAAGGAGCTAGTACTCCCTAAAACCATAAAACTATATAACATAGGAAGATATATATATATATATTTATATGCTGACTAAAATAGTGCGAATGGCCTGCAGGGATTAAAGTGCCGCTTTTAGGGGGATTTCGGGGACAAAAACGTGTACTTTTGCTCGGGGTATGATAAAATAGTTTATCTCGCACGCGTTATAGGCTTATATTTATGAACTGAGAAGTTTACGGCACGAGCAAAAGGCGAGGACTGTAACGAGAAGCCTTTACGTACGAGTTTCTAATACTATTTTTTCCGTGGTGAAATCAAGCGGTGAATGTGCTATTTTGAGGTCAGAAGACGGAAAACATGTTTCTGTATATGTAATTTTTCGTCCATAGCTAATTGTAAGCTTTTTCTACACTTAGCGCCCGATTACTTAGAATAAAAAAAAATTTCTTCACCCTCGTTCCGTTAAATGTTTCCATTCAATGGGTACAAAATTTATTTAAATGAAAATATATTTCTTATTGTGAAATCAAAAATTCGTAATTAAAAGAATAATGTTTTAATTTTATGAAATATTTATCCTAATCAAATTAAATTTTTTTAATTTAAAGAACATATTTAACGGAAGGAGGTTAAATTTTTTTCTTGATTCTTAAAAATCGGGCGCTCAGTGTAATGACCGCTTGTTATAAAGAATACCTGCAACGGACGTAACTGTTGATTTAACCACATGAACAACCTAAAGTTTGAGCCCTAAGAAAATTGAAAAGAAAACGAAATATGTATCGATGTTATTTCTCGTTTCCCATCTTTCTGCTTGCTGTATCCAATGTATCAATACTAAACTTCTGAAATATCATAGAAATTACTCAATATGTACAATTAATTTTCCTTACACTTTTATGTTGTATTCTAGGCTTCTTCCGTTCAATCCTTTCAGGCATTAATAACGAAGGACTCATTTGTTCATCTTCTTCTTTAGTTATTCATCTCAGTGGAGTTGATTATCTTAGAATATCATTAATACTATCATTACATTCTCTATGTATCCTTAACATGATGTTTTCAATCATTATTTCTGTAAAAAGTGATAAAATTATTTAGTTTGGTACTTTCTATGTAAGAAATACAAAAATGTTTATAAGGTATTGCATATATTATTGTAAGAGTACCGTTACACTAATAAAATATTTTAGTTAAGGTAGCTCATCACCCCTGTATAAGGCATATCTTTAATATTTAATTGTAAATTTGTTATAACTTATTAGAAGTGTTACTTAACCTGAGAAGAACATAGCTACTGCTAAAAAAACATTCAATATTTATCATAGAATTTTATTTTTAAATTTTTCAGATACTAACGTCTTGTTTTCTATTGACATCTAATTTTCTATTTTTTTTGGCCCATTCTCCTCCTTAAACAGATTTATCGGGAGTCATCACGGGAAAATTGCAAAACTTAGATATGTTCCCCAGAAAATTCAGTTTTTTGTGCAGAAATACGAAAAATAAGAGAAAAATTGAATTTTCTGGAAAACGTATGTTAAGTTTTTGCAATTTTTACCGTGATATCGCCCAATGAATTTGTCTAAGGAAAATAGTTAGCCCAAAAATGTGCAAATTAGATGTGAATTGAAAAAGATTAAAGTAGTTTGTTCTATTTATTTTCCAAACTTTGGTATCTGTACGATTTAAGAACAAAATTTTATAAAATGATCGCATGATATTTAGCGCTAGCTATATTGTTGTCAAGTCAAGTGCCACTTTTTATAACTTTTAATTAACAAATATAATAAAATATCCAAAATATGTGCTGTACAAGAATGATGAGCCACCTTAAATTAGGAGCAGCTGGAGCTAAGAAAGCAAAAGTGCAAGTTAAAGGTATGTACGACTGTTGGTTGTGCACCAAAAGACGACCTGGAGTTAGGCTCCGAGAGTGATTTAGATAAATGCGATGGTAGTTGGAAAAAAGTCAACTCTAAGGAGTGTAAAGAAGTTCTTCGCCACAAAATAACCCAGGGATAGCTCCGTGAGCATCTTGGGTAGGTACGGAACTAATTTGAAAAATTTGGGATCCCGGTAAGAAAAGGAGGGTAGAATAGTTAGAACAGTAACACAAGGGTTGTTTAGAGGCTGTCGCATCAACACCAAGGTGGTGTACAGGTAAGTAAATAATAAACCAAAGTAGCTCACGATGCAACTATTTTTTGTGCAGGCCTATAAGAAAACCCTACAATCCTGTATTTATTGTACATTGGTTCTGAGTTAATTGTTAGTTACGGTACATATAGTACGCTATGGCGTAGGACTACTTCACTAACTACGTCAGCTTTCTCCTCGGGGCCAGTCTGATGTCTGACCGGGATGTGCACGGAGAGAAGTTTTCCTCTATTGGAATTCCAAAACGTCACGCGACTCTCGCGATATATATATAGCTGATTGGGGGAAAATTAACACAGGCCTTATGGAGAAATATCTGTTTTATTTTTGTTACACTTACAACGATTATAATACGGTAAAGTCACGCAAATAACAAGTTTTAAGTAAAGTTTTAAGCTTTAAGTAACGATCCAGAAGAGGAAAAAATTAGATATGGTACCTTTATTCCCTTGGAAACTTGTTATTTGCATGCTTTTACCGTATTATAATCGTTGTAAGTGCAACAAAATAAAAACAGATATTTTTCCGTAAGGCCTGTGTTAATTTCCCCCCAATCAGCTATATATATCGCGAAAGTCGCGTCACTTTTTGAAATCCCAATAAAATGAGGTACGATATGAGGATCCTACAACTGCAAGCTCAGAACAGATAGCGTACTTTAGCTAAAAGAAAAATGGCGTCGTACTGACCAATGTCTTCACTACAACGTGTGTCAGTGACGGCATTTTTATTTTCGTTACAGTACGCCATCTGTGCTGAGCTTGCGGATCGTAGGATCCTCATACGGCCACCTACAGGTAGCATACCGTACCTGAAAACTCAGCGTACACAAAACTTGTACCCCAAAAACCCAAATTTCGAGGTATAAAGCGTACTTGACTATTTTGATTGCCAGTTATTACAAATCTCACATAAATACCTTGAAATATAGGGTACCAGTTTAATGTACGCTAAGATTTAAGGTACGGCATGTTAAATGTAAGTGGCTGTAGACCGTACCTTACTTTATAGAGGAAAACTTCTATCGGTGTGTTTTCTTATCCCTTTCCCTTCCAACTGTGGCTGTTTTAACACCTCAAAATTTAGAGTTTCGCCTCGATGCAGTTAAGTGGCGACTAGATTCATCCCTTGGTCTCATAGTCGGTCATTGAACATCGTTGTTACTTTCTCATCTTTTGACTATTTCTCTGCTTCCATCTCTTCTTTTCTGTTTCAACACCTGTATCTGAGAGTAGTAGCTCAACGGCTGGCTATCTCTAGGGGAGGATAAGTTTTAGTCGGTAGGCGCCCGATAATCTTCAACTACCGTAATGTAATTGCATTATACACCGGGGTGAACCTGACACTACATCCTGCAGTAGCTTTGTCTACGCAATGGCGTCTTTAGAAGATCTCCTCCTTCCCGATATTAAACAGAAATAAATAAATACATAAATCTAAACGTGTCGTCGTGTCGCCCATAAAGACAATTTTGACCAATCAGGGCTACTGTAGCTTTGTATCGGTTATGTCACACCCCAACACAGTTAAAGGATCACTCGATCAGCCTGATCGGTAGTAAACTATGCCTTGATGAATAGTAAACTATGCCTTCTGAATTAAGGTGGCTCTACCCTACTATATAGCACAAAATTTGTAATATTATGGGTAGTTTCTTGGCTGTTTGTTAGATTTTATATGTTTACTTTAATTACTCAATTTCGTAGAAACAATTACATCTAACTCATTCCGCATCTTTATTTTTCAAAATTTTATTCGGTGACTCAATCTCAAATCATTCAAAGAGTAAAACAACTTTTTAAACATGGAAATCAAACAAAAAGCCACGAATACCCCTATTTTTATGAGTTTTTCTTTTTAATTGCGCAAATACTCTTATGCAATGTCGCCAACTTTAATAAATAATTTTTTTCTCACTTAAAATTACTTCCTTTTAGTACTCTAATATCTTAATTGCTGTATGATGTGAATAAAGGACTCTATTAATATTACAAATTTAGTGCTACAGTAGTTTAGAGCCCCCTTAAAAGGATAACATATTTGTATTCAATTTCCGCGTGATTTAACAGTTGGTGATATTTTTGGCAATTTTCGCGATTTCCCATGCTGCCAGTGGCGACATCAGCCGAAGACCCCCTGGTCACCCTGTGATCAAGTCCCTGCATGGGGCCAAATTTAAGTTGTATATCACGAGTCTAGAAAAATGGCTTCGACAGATGAAAAAACTGCACCATTAGGACATAGGACTATAGAAGCCTTTTGATTGGTCCAAATATTCTTCGTACACTTGTGAGGCACAAGATATTGTCTTATACTGATTGTAAACTTTATCGTTTGTCAACTCTTATAAAACATTGTAAAGACATCATAAATACGTCTTTATTATGTATAAAACAAGTTTTCAACACCGAGAAAGATTATTACTAGTGAAAAAAAAAGCACCTTCTCACTTGAGGAGAAAGCCAACAAAGTTGGTTGATCAGTCCTACTATTTAAGATTTTCATTATTGTAATCGAGCGTTAAAGCAATAAATATGGGTCATTCTGCCGTAACATACTCGAATCGACTCCAAAATTTGTTGAAACCAAAGTTGGTTGAGAAACATTTTTTTTAATCAGCTTAAATAAAAGCTGGAATCAAGTCCTATCTATAAAACAAAGTTAATTTGATTTACTAATACCACCCTTTAAAAGTTAGAGCTGCTTGTGTATATTTAACGGAAATTAGTCATTTTGCTTAAAATCGCTATAACTTTTAATCAGGAGAACTAAATTTTATAAAGATTTTTTAATCGATAGTGCTTTATACATAAGTATACCAGGGGTCTAAAGTTAAAAAATCGAGTTTGTTACAGGGGGAAAGAAAGGACATTATAACCCTTTTTTCCCTTAATAATCAAAGAAAACTGATTCCACAGCCCGTTATACTGTACCATCCGTTAGAGTACAATTTTCCGCAAATATGGTGCCTCGTAACATTCAATGTCGTTTTGGAACTCAAGTACCAATCATAGAGCTATTGTGAATTATTACGCTATCGCCGGGGATTGCGACGACAGCAGAGGAGAAACTGAGGGAAAAAGGGGGAACGATAGGGGAACGGTGCGTTAGTGGCACGCGAGTGGCTTGGCCGCAGCAAAATACAGCAACGTATATTATCCAAATTGCATACGAACTGTTAAATCACTGGCTACGGCCAACGCACTTGCACACGTCCACTAACGCGTGAAATATATATGCACTCATACACTTTAAGGTGCACTGAACTTTCATTATTATAAATCACTGGATACAAAATTAGCCAAAAGGCTAGCACGCCACACGGAGGTCGCAGATTGCACGCAGCTTGTAAATAATCGCGAAGGACACCCACGAAATCTTTCTAACAACAAATTCGTGTCTAGCTCCGGTGAGCACTTTTGGAAGGGACGGGGTTTTTAGCATGAACGGCTGCTCAGCACTACGCACTTCACTTTGATGCACAACACGCACCTACCGTAGCTTACAGTCGGACCTGGCGATACGCACCTACCGTAGCTTACAGTCGGACCTGGCGATGACGCTGGTCAATGGCAGCCGGCAGGCACCAGGAAGTTGGGCACGAAGAGGGCTTACACCAATGGCGGCGGCGGGTTCTCGGGCGCAGACTATAAGTAAACGCAATTGTTTGCTGCACAGTTCCATTCTCAAGGTACAAGTGTTTTATATTCTGAATTCCGTTTTTCTTTCTCTTTGACGTCACAATAATAGATACCGTGCCAATAAATCGTTACTGAAATTATACATCCAAGATCGGCTATACCATTTCTTTAGCTTTATTAGTTACGGAGTTGTAAATCTGTATTTAGAGTCTTAGTATTGTATAATTTTGATGCCGATAGTTGAATAATTTTTTGTATACCTCTGATGGAATTACAACTTCCTCTCCTGTTTTATTGGGGCAAAATTGCCACATTCCTTCTCGGATAAAAATTCGCACACACTTGCTCTTAGGAAAGTACTCTGCTATCCTCTGCGTACGTGCCACCCTCGCCTTCGGTTTGGGAGGCAAAGTCCTCGCAGAGGATGCTAAAATATTTTTCTAATAAGCAGTGAGAGCAATTTTTACCGGAAAGGTTGTGTTGCACATTCGCCCCTCGAAATTAAGAAAAACGTAGTATTCCCACTGGAGATATGGAAAAAAACACTATTTCTTGCATAAGAGGTAAACATAACGCCCACACGTACGGTCCTATTTTTTCCCTTGTAAGAAAATCTACTGTTTATAAACATGTACAAATGTGATCAATTAAAAAGTTGAATAAGTTTCATAAAAATAAGGTTCATAAATAACTATTAAATTATAATATCCTCAGAAGCAAACATGGAGACAGTACGACTTATCGCCAGAGAGACGCGCTATCCGTATCAGCTACGAAAAGTGCAAAGATTGCAGGAAGGTGATCCTCGAAGACGAATAAACTTTGCGCGGTGGCTGATTCATCAACTATATGAAGATACAAACTTCACGCAGAGAGTATGCTATACTGATGAGAGTATATTCACTCCATGTGGCACTCTAAACCGTCAAAATGTAACGTACTGGGCAAGGAGAGGAGATAATTCACACAACATACATAAAGAGAAAAATCAACGCAAGTGGCGACTGGTTGTCTGAAAATCTGAATGGCATCATGTATCTTGATCTTCTGCGTAACGATTTGCCAAGGTTACTGAAGAACAATCCAATAGTAATGCAAGATATGTGGTGCGCCGGCTCACAACCACCAGAGTAAGGTCCAAGATAATTTTAAGGTGGTTCATCACCCCTATACATAACTGAATTTGTAATAATTAATAGACATGTCTATTAAAAATCGACAATTCAGATATATTGTAGTGGAATGAAGAGGTACTCTTTGAATCAGAAATAAATTACTTCATCAAATTTGCATTATACATGCCGTATGTATCAAATATTTGAGAAAACTCACAAAAGACTTAAATCCTTTTGGCTTTTCATTCGACTTCGCTTTTGCAAGTAAGGAGACTTATCTCTCAATATAGACATTTTTTTAAATAATCGCTGAAGCAATTGTTATGACTTTATGGTAAAGAAGTCGATTCGACCTATATAAAAAGATAGTATTTTAGGAGTTGAAATGCATTTTTTAAATTTTGCATATTGCGCATTCAAATATTGTTAACTATTAAGAAAACCTCAATACAAGACATGAAACTTTGTTTTTCATTTTATCTTAATTTTTTAAAGTTTGATTGAGTCCTAACAAAATTTACTCTTGGGTTATCGAAGGAACATTTTAAAAATACAAAACGTGTTAAAAATTAGAGACTATCGTTTCTACTAGTGATCCGAGAAATCCTGTGTATAACGAACTTATCATGTAAAGAATAGTCTCTCCTTTTGTACACGTTGTATATCTTTAAAATTTGCCTTTGATAACCCTCAGTATAATCTTTTAAGGAATCAAACAAGGCTTAAATAAATAGGGTCGAATGAAAAACAAAGATTCCTGTCTTTGGAAAGGTTTTTTTATTAATTAACAATATCTGAATGTCCAATATGCAAATTTAAGAAAAAAAAATTTCAACACCTAATTACTCCTCTTATACATAGAACAGACTTCTATTTCATGAAGTCTTACCACTTAGTATACCAGTTATTAATAAATACAGAGAACAACGTTGAGAGATGAGCCACCTTAATGGTATCATTACGGGTACTACGGTGTGAAATTCTAATAATTTTGACCGATCAATTTAAAAAAAATAAATACAACCATAATGGCCAAAATTATGAGGATTCTGCCCTTTTGTGTCCATAAAAGTACATATCATCGCGCTCAGCTGCATTGGCACCTCTCTTTTCCGTACCTTCCATACATATTTTTCAATTCATACCTTTTTACTCCCAAGCAAAAAATAAGTAGAATTAATTTTAATATTCTCATAATTGTAATATACAAAATCAATTGCAGTGTGATTAATAATGTAAGATAAAATTATTCTAAAACATTCCATAAAATTTTTTTTCTGATTAACAAAATACAATCACAGGAGCTACAGCATGCCTGAATGGCTATTTTCTACTAAGATGGACTGGGACACACGGTCCAAGGCGGTAGCCGGCAAGGTCACCGGACTTGACACCTCTCGACTTTAATCTTTGAGGTTATTTGAAAGATGGGTGCTACCGTGAACCACCTACTCCTCCTGAAAATATGATGGAACGAATGAGACATGAATGGGCTGCAATTACACCTCATCATCTACGCAATGTTAGGCGATCCATAACGAGGAGAATGCTCTATGTGATACAGCACCATGGTGGCAATATAGAGCAATTTTTGTAAATGTTCAAGCAACACGTGAAAACACACATTAATTTATGTACTGTAAATTCCTTTATTTAAAAATTGATATAAGATTTCTCGTTTATATTTTACACTTACCTTGATATCTTTACAATATTTTAAAAATTTAGTCTTGCACAACTAAGTTTAAAGCGCAAATAATACATAACACACTCATTTATAAAAATTATGTAAATAAATCATTGACTTTGATTAATGATATACATACCATATCTTATTTGTGCATACACGATATAGGTTTATAATCATATCTCCTAAATACCATGATTAAGAAGTATAACCGAACTTTCAAATAAATTTATTCTGTAGGTTACATAGACTAAACGGCGTAGGCTTACAAGACAAGCTACCCTTACTGATTATGTAACAAACAATTTTCAAATGGAAACTACTGATGAACTTATGTTAAATAATTTCATTTAAAAATTTAAAATCAGTCATTTACAATTTGAAATATATATTTTTTATGCAATTGACTATATTTTTATGAGTTTAATATTAAATTGTTTAACCTTCTCTTATTTAATGTAAGAGCCTTAAAAGTTGGCGTGAAAATGACCAGCTGATCACTTACAAGACATATTTAAAGCTTGTTGAGGCTTATTGGGCTCAGGGTCAATGGTATGGAATTCCATACCATGAAAAAAACCGCTGCCAATAAATTAGCACAAAGCTTCCTCAACAACATTCTTCTGCAATCATTTCACTAAAAAAATGAACTCAAATATTAGAATGATTTGAAATGTAAAAGAAGCTATTTTCGTGCTATATGATGTGGAATTATTTCAAAAATAATATAACTTTTACCTGAATAGTACAAAAAATATTGTTCAAATTTTTTTTGATGGGAAACAATTCAACAAATAACTGGAACTTATTACTGAAATCGATATACGTGATGTAACTATCTTGTAGATAAAATATTATTGAATTATATAAAGCTATTTAATTATCTGTAGAATGTAAATATTGATGAAATCAAATTTAAATTTTTTCACTCCAAAAACAGCAAAAACCGTTTTTTTAGCAATAAAAATCGTTATAACAACCTTAATAGGGTATAAAACATCAAATCCTCTTGTAAACCTATATAAGGATATAAAAAGAAACATTTTGAGCCCTAGATCATTAAAATCATTTGGAGGGTTTCTGAGATAAGGTAAATGCACCTATTATGACAACAAATTTTAAGAGTTACATTTGGTCAATTAATATCTTACGTAATAATTGTATTACATTATGATTTCTGGTTCCAATAGAGGGGCAAATTCTTCGTGAAACGGAAGGTAAGATTAAAAAACGCATTTTAAGTATTATTCATTATTAATGTTGAATAAAGTAACAATACGAATTTGTACGTATTATAAAACGCCTTTCTCACCTCTGCCCCTATATTCCATAAAGCTTGTCCCTATTATGAAACTATAAATTGACAATTATAAAAATTATTCTCTATTATTATAAAATAGCGAAAATTAAAGGAATAAATAGTAAAAGGCCTATAGTAAAAGCACGCAATTAAAATTTGACTGTTTAAATAATTATTACTGATTAAATTCTTGTAAACTACAAAATATCAACCCAGTAACTTTTCTTACTCTCTGCTTCTACGTAAAAAATTATAAATTATTGTATTATGTTAGTATGTGCACCTATATTTATTTATACACGATATATTCAGTTGTACGTTAATTACCATTGACGATATCACCGTACAGTTTTCTTTATCAGTGTTAGGCATTAACTAAGATGAACATGAAACAGGATCTGAAAAAAACATTTTTTAATAATAATTTTTTTGTCACTTATCGTGCAAAAAAATATAAGGTACACTGGTTATTTACCATTCAACTGATTCGAAATTGCAGTCATACTCATGTTTTTTTTCCAAAATTATTTGATTGTTTATAGTCTGGCAGAAACTACTGATGACGACCGGACTTTCATGAACTGTGTCGTTCGACGAAACATCCAAATACTGAGCATTATTATCGGAAGACATATCCAAAGGATTTGTATTGGTGGTATCGCTTAAGACGTGCTGTACAATTGATTGCTCAGCGTTTATGTTCATGTCAATTGCATCAAAAACAATTTCCATAGCTTCTATAGAATATTCACGCAAATCAGCTGAGTTAAAGATAGCTGCCTCGATGTTTTGCACGATGCATGAGCTATCTGTAGTTTTTTCAATCGATGCAGCAGCTGTCATATCTAAGTCATCTACTTGAAGCTCAGAGGCAGGTTCCAATTGAATATGAGGGAATTTTATTATTTTTACCTCATGCCCATTCACATTATTCATGTCTTTGATCAAAGGCATCGAACATTGAGTTAATTCTAAATAAGGAAAAAAAGTTGCAGAAGTACATTGTCAAAATTTGTGTGGCGATAAAAGAAATTAAAAAAATCGACAAAATGTTAATGAGTTTTGACTAAATTGTATAAATTGTAAATACAACGACATTAGTTAAAATAAATTGTTAATAAATTATATAAATTAAAATCAATCGTCAAGTTAATGTAAATAACGTATGAATAAATTGTAAATAAATGTAAAATAAATTTTAAGTCGATTTTAAGTGTAAATAGGTAATTCTAACATCTATCCATACTTGGTATTGAAAGGTTTAAAATTTAAATAAAATATAAACCAATTTTGTTCTTCTTTCGAAGCCAAAGGTCGAATAAGCCTTTCATTTCCAAATCGCTGTTCCACAAGCCATCGAATTTAATACACTTGTTGGAATTCTAGATTCCGATTCTCCCATAAATCCCTCGGACGTGTACTGAATTATTTCATTTTCGTTTTCGTCTTCTCTATCCTCTGTCTTTCTTCTCTTCTTCAGTGGAGAGTAATCAATGTTCTCTGCATTAAAAGGAAATAGGCCAGAGGCTCTGAAACCATTTACTGTTGCCGATCTTTCCCCTGGCATAGCATCCGAATTTTTTTTTTACAAGAATTGCAAAATCTTCCTTGTTCAATTTTAAATGATCGTTATCATTTTACCAATCCGATAGTGTCTTTTTATAACATTCCTTAAAGGGGCGCATAAAAGCAATATCCAAGCAATATCCAGTGGCTGCATAATGTGAGTGGCGTTGGGATACAACGATATCAATTCAATTTCATGCTGCCTGCAGAAAGAGACCAAGGGCATGGTCACATGAGACGAGTGCCCATCAAAGTATAAGACGACTGGAAACGAAATGTCTTGCTGTAACAACCAAGGATAGAAGACGTTGGTTACATACTCCTATAAACTTTCTGTAGTCATCCATCCTGAGTCTGAAATCCCTGCTCCTCAGCCAGCTGGCATTTTTTCCGCAATTTTTCTGGGAAGATCTGTCTTGTATTTATATATTATCATGGGCGGTCCTCGAGTGCCATCAATACTGTACATGAAAAGGATCGTCAAACATGATTTGTCACCATCAGCAATTTTGTGAACTGCTCGAGCTCCTTTGTCCGTCAAAACTTTTGGTGATTGTGGACATAGCTGACGGAAACTCTTATCACAGTTGAAAATCCGTGAACTGTCAATTGCAAGTAAATTTTCACTGCTCAGATAAGCGTTGATATCTTCGAACCATTCTCTGATATCAGTTTCACTCACTGAGCTTCTGGCAGTACTCAAATATTGTGGTGTCCTTATTAAAATCGTAGGATGCCTTCGAAGGAAGCCTTCGTACCAACGTCTTCCAGGCTTACCATTTTTAAATGGTGTTATCAAATTAACTGTCTTTACGTACAATTCCACAGCTTCCCAAAATATAATCCTTAGCAACAGGCATTCTTGCTTGTACCCTGTACAGAATCCAGTCAACTATTTCGTTTTCATCAGTAGCAGGCAATACTAGGGCTGGTCCACTTTTGACAACGACCTTTCTAAAGATAGTCGTCAACAGCACCCCCAGTTCACTCGAAACTTTTCTCAAAGACTTGCCCTTACTTACAACCGCACAGCTTTCTCTAATGCCTCTTCTGAATACCTTTTCCTCTTCACCTTAGGCTTCAACAGCGTTTTTTTTTTTTATTTTTGGTAGCTTTTTTTAAATTTTTTTATTTTTGTCATTCTTCACGTTTCCCTGCTTTTTTCCCTTTATGTCTTTTATTTTTTTTTATTTCATACTGCTCAATATAACAAATCTGATAAATACCTATAAATTTCATCACATAACTAGCAAATTATTAATTATAAAACAATTAAGCACTTAACTTGGTGAGTAAATAAAAATTGCAGTATGCTTGAACACTCTTTTGAGGTTGGAGTGGTGTTATTTTTAAAATTGAAACAAAACAACGGAATATAATTACTTACATATAAAGATAAACGTTCAAGTATACATTGTACGTAGTAAGCACCGTGTGAAAAATTTTTTTTTTTCTGTAACTCAATAACACGAAATTGAACCAAGCAAAAATTATGTTAATACCAGTATATCATACTTTGCAATGGCGCAGGATTTGAATGGAAACGGACCAGCATAACAAGAAGCATGGACTCGGAAGTAGCATGACGAAGGTTAAAGTTAGACTGTCGATTAAACAGCATCCTGTAAAATAGATGGAAAAACATAATAAATCAATACAGTTGTCAAATTCAGATATTTTCCTACCTCGGGAACTTTTGCGACCCTCGTGCACCATTGGTAGGAAAAATGGGATTTGCCACTCACATGCATCCGACCAGGGACCGCCCGGAGAGATGCGCATTTGTGACGAAAACTACTATTGTATGTAAACTTATACGCTCAGAAATAGAATCAAACAGAAGAT
>JAPYYV010017234.1:0-11771 GCA_030522625.1 Copidosoma aretas | reverse complement strand
ATATATATATATATATGTTTCGCACGTCAGGAAGGTTAGTCCTAGAGAATTCCCAAATCTGCACGGAACTTTTTCCCAACACTGCTTCCGTATTCCGTAAGTATGCACTAGCACTACAGCCTTGCTACAGTTGCTACCTGTTGCTACAGCTCTAAGCTCTATATACTTAAGTTTGTTACAAAATTGTTGTTTAACTTTGGTTCTGTTTGCCATGAAGTTAATAACGATCGCGTGACACGTATATATTGGTTGTCTGTCTCTCTGCAGCCAGTGCGGCCACTATTAATAACTTATACTAAACATCTTTCTGCAAAATGACCTAACCTAAAGTAAAACTAGAATAGAAATATATCTTGCTCTGGTTTTGTCAAAAAGTGCAACGTTGTCGATTAGTGTTTCTATATTAAGTGGCAAAAATGGGCAGTAGAAAAAATGCAAACGTTACTTTTCATCCGATTATATCGCCCGTGCAGAAAATTGCTCTCTATGAAACTAAATCTCATTTTTTTCTCATAGGCTCGAACAACACCCTAACACACTTTCGCGTCTTAAAAATTGACAGAATGGAACCGAAAGATTTAATCATCGTCGACGATAAACTTGAATACACTCAAGATGAGATTAGAGATCTTGTCAAGATGATCGACACGGGTAATAAAACTCGTTCTCATCAGAGAGGGAATTCTGGTGGAGTAACGAAAATTGTATCTTCTTTCGGTATTATTGGATTCATTCGTTTCTTAGAGGGCTACTATGTCATTCTCATAACAAAAAGAAGAAGAGTTGCAGTCATTGGGCATCATACTATATATAAAATAGAAGACACTTCAATGATATACGTACCAAGTGATTCTGTGAGACTTTTTCATCCGGATGAACAGAGATATGTCAAGATGTTTCAAAGTATCGATCTTAGTAGTAACTTTTACTTTAGTTATTCTTACGATTTGACGCACACTCTGCAAAGCAACATGACTTTGCCAAAACGTATTAGCCATGAAATCTCAAAAAGTTCAAAAATTAATGTGAATCTTTCCAGCAAATGCTCTATTTCTGACTCAGACTTTTTTAACATGTGGATGCACTCAACGAATCGTTTGGAAAATGAAAAAATGATCCATTACGGTATTCGAAATAGTTTGCATAGGCGATTTGTTTGGAATACGCACTTATTAGCACCAGTCGAAACTGATTTACATTCAGATTGGATATTGCACATAATACACGGTTTCATAGGACAATCGAATGTGAGTGTCTTTGGAAGGTCATTGTACGTCACGATCATAGCCAGAAGGAGTAATAAATATGCTGGAACTAGATTTCTTAAGCGAGGTGCCAACTTTTACGGCGATGTTGCCAACGAGGTAGAGACCGAGCAAATTGTTCACGATTCTGGTGTTAGCTCGTTAAATAATGGTCACTTTAGCTCGTTTGTACAAATGCGAGGCTCCGTGCCTTCTCACTGGAGTCAAGATGTCAGTAAAATGGTTCCAAAACCGACCATTGCTATAGACTTGTCTGATCCCTTCATAGATACTGCAGGAGCCCATTTTAACGGTCTTTTAAAGAGATATGGCTCGCCCATCATTATACTAAATCTAGTTAAAAAAAGAGAAAAGAAAAAGCACGAGAGTACTCTGAGCGAAGAGATGAACATGTCTGTGAAATATTTAAACCAGTTCCTACCTCCAGAGCATCATATTCAATACATAAGTTTTGATATGGCCAGAAAAAACAGGGCTAAAGAGGCAAACGTTATGGAACGGCTGGAAAACATTGCAAACAATGCAGTACTAAAGACTGGACTTTTTATATCTTCAAACGCATATTTTAATAAATTGGATTTAACTTTTCAATTAAAATATTTAATCAACAATTGCTTTAAAAATTTTAATCTCACCAATGATAAGTCAAAACAAATTTCAGCAAACAGAGGGATCCTGCAAACTGGCATTATAAGAACCAACTGTGTCGACTGCTTGGATAGAACAAACACTGCGCAGTTTGTCATTGGAAAGTGCGCGCTTGGATACCAACTGCATGCTTTAGGCATTTTAAATACGCCAAAGCTTGAATTCGACACTGATTGTGTGCGCATGCTAGAAGAACTTTACGAAGACCATGGTGACACCTTGGCTTTGCAATACGGAGGTAGTCAATTGGTCCACAGAATAAAAACATACAGAAAAACAGCCCCGTGGACAAGTCAGGGAAACGACATCATGCAAACTTTGAGCAGATACTACAGTAATACTTTCAGTGATCAGGAAAAACAACACACCATAAATATATTATTGGGACTGTTCATACCAGAAGAAGGAAAACCACCAATTTGGGAATTCCTGACCGATTACTACTTGCATCAAGAGCCTGCCTGTAAATATTTTCAAAAATCTGATACATTAACACAATGGTGGGACAAAAGTATGACAAGGTGCCTTCCCTATGCTTACTTGGATGTTACTAAAACATGTGCAGAAGTCATTTTGGTGCAAGATGCAAAAGAGGAAATGATCGATATTTATTACGACTACTACAGGCCGTACGAATTATCTCTGCTGTCTGAAATTTTTTCTTACCAAATAAGCCACTCCGTGCGAGATTTCATGCCGCATTTTACGACAGATTTCAGTCCGTTTGCAGTCAGAGTGAGGCCTGGAAAAAGAAGAGAGGAAGCTGGTAATAAAAACGTCAATATCAAAAACCCGTCGCTGTCCGGGCAGAGCAGTACGAGCAGCACGGCGTCCAGTGCCAGTTCCAGTATGTCCAGTTCGGATGATGAGGAAAGTCAGCAGATGATGGATTCTCAAATCACCACGTCGAAAAACAGCGTGGAACTGAGCTTTGAAATACTTTTTCCATCAATGAAAGAAATCTACGGAACACAGCCAATCTGTCCGAGAAGAAGTGATGTGCATCTGTATAAAAAACTCGTGCTGATGATGATGAGAAATGCGGCGTTTGGAGACGACAATGCAAAAACTCATTTTAAATTTTCCAATTCGATAAAACTTTTTTCTAGCGATGTACACAGTTCTGAATTGAAAAACAACAATCATAATGATGCCGAAAATACGAATGCATACAAACAGTACGTCAAAATGGGAAGATGCGGAGGATCTTTGCCAAATTCTTGTGACATGAGTCTGTACGAACGATATGCGCATCGACAACAGCTTCATCTCGGTATTGCATACCCAGATTTATGTTGATAAAAGGATCAGATTAAATGAACGTCTTCAAAAATCATTGCAAAATTTTTGGCCAGAAAAAAAGGCAAAAGGTCACGTGTGCAAGTTGTCAATAGTGATACAGGTACTAACAATGTCATGAAATAAAAAAAAAAAAAAAAAAAAAAAAAAAAAAAAAAAAAAAAAAAAAAAAAAAAAAAAAAAAAAAAAAAAAAAAAAAAAAAAAAAAAAAAAAAAAAAAATCTGAAAATATTTAATTCAGTTGATCAGGTTTTACAAATAATAAAATAACAAATTAATTGGTAGATAATAATTGAATAAAATAAATTTTTAAAACATCACCATTACAATAAATTAAATAATGATTTCGTTTATGTTGCAGATTCAACGTAGCTGTGAAACGAATAGGAAACGTTCGAGTGGATATGATCTCCTTTACAAGCTGTGGCAAACCAAAAAAGATCTTGTTTTGCACAAAGCCAGCAAAGAAAACCAAGTCAAGGATATAAACATTATCAGTACGGAAGACGAGGGCTGGGCAGTAATCGAGGGGAAAATAGCGCACGTCCGGAAAAATTTTACACGAGGTAGTCGTCGAAAAACAGAAGCAGCATAGTAAGAAAAATGTATCACTTTACTCGGTCCTCTAAATATAAATAATATTAACGAAAATGACGGGTGCACCAGATATTTTTGAGTCTTTTGCCTCTCAATCACATGCACGACTCGAGCAATGAGAAACCGTTTAGAAGACCGTCTTTTTACCTTTTTGATTCAATTTTCTCTTCCTTTGTATGGAATTAGAAATTGGAACGGAAATTTGTGTACATGGGTTAAATAAGAGCATCATTATTTCAATTGTTTGGGGTTAATTGATCAAGCCAACTTTTTTTTCAATTAGAATTTTCCGTGTGTTTATTCGATTAGCAAACAATAATATGATACCATATGATCAATCAATTAAAACAAATGTTAAATAAAATCTATGCAAGTAGATTCTATCCAACATTTTTTTCAAGATAAATGTGTTTGTATACTATTGCGTAAACATTGTTCTCAATGTTTATTTTGCGCAATGAGGGAAAAAACATCCAATCAAAAACATAAAAAACAATTATTTAACCGCTCTTACGTGTGAGGCTTGTTGGGACTGTTTTCGGCGACAAGCAAACGACAACTTCTGAACGTGCAAAACTACAGCCATACAAAATAGTAAGAAATTGTACATGAAAATTGCAAGGGCGAATTTATGAATAATCAATTAAAATGATGCTTGATTAGGTACTGTCGTACTGATGATAAAATGATATTGATGCACGCGCAAAGATACGAATGCCATATAATGAATAACCAAGTTATTGTGGTTGTACTTAAGTCATACCTTAATAATTATTAGCTTAATACTTGTAAGTTAAGTTTTATTTTGATATTTAAAACAAAAAATATCGATTGTATTCTCAGTTATTTAATTTTCTCACCAAATTGTTACAATAAATACCTAAATGTGCTTGGGTGATTTTTATCAAGGCTGAAAATGTAATTATTATCAACAAACTTTGACTAATTTTTTTTTTTTTTCCAATTATCTCGAGTAGCCGGAATATTTTGTTTTCTACTGAAGCAATTTTTCCACTATTAATAAACTTTGATAAAATTTTATGGTTGTTAAAATTAAATAATTAAAAGTTCGTTCAATGAGAAAATTCCATTCAAAATATCTTTCACTTTGAAAAACTTTGATGAAAATAGGTTCATGGTTAAAACGTAGCTTTTATATATTTTCTTTCTGTCGTTAATTTCACTTGTTTATTCTCACTTTTTACCTACTTTTATTATCAAGTATTTCGACAGAGGCCCGTATTTAAGATTGAGATATCCGGGTGACTCTCGGGTCTTAGTCTCATTTTTTGTGATTATTATATAGGAACAAGTCGAGGTTTAAAAGTAGACTAGGCTAGGCTACATTTTCAATTTTCGTGATTTATCACATCTTTGTAATTGTGTTGAGCGGAAGCTGATTTTTATTACCTTTGTAACCATCACCTGCTTTTTTAAAAATAAGTATTCTTTCGATTTTTGTCTCAATAAAACTAGTTTATAAAAATGTCTAGAAAAATGTATTTGTTGCGCTATACGTATCCGAGCTTGATATCAAAAGAAAATTCAAATCACATTTTTCAACCCAATCATCATTTTATCAGCTTCCGTCGATGCTGTATAGCGATGTTGCACCGCGAAAACGCGACGTCAGTAGAAAGTATAATTTTTTTTAAATAACTTGGCCGTGCCATTGCGTTTTGTTTAAGAAAAGTCACGACTCGATATTTACTCAGTTGATAAAGAGTATAGGAACAGAGATAACATTCCATGTAATTTTCATTGAGATGTAAGCAACACAATCTTATCCAAGTGGCCTTAGGTGCAATTCTGTCGTAAAGAGAGTCTATTTGTAACGACGGTCAATCGTTGGCATTTTAAAGATTAAGCAACTTTAACAGTGATTATGATAACGATGATATTGCTGATGTTGATTCTTAGCTATAGAGTCGATCAGCACAATATATAATTAAATAAGTTTGCGCATTCTTTTATATGTATGATGATTTTATTTTAGCCTCCAAGTTTGCTTGATTATTATTACTATCATGATTATTATTATATTTACTATAACGTAGGTATTTCTACATAAAACGTATATTATGAGGGAATGTTTACTCAAGTAACGAAGGCACAATTGGTTACCTTTACAATTTTATTGAACTCAGCGCGTGATAATCTCTCTTGGCTATAAATGAGACAAGTATTTCGTGCATTGACGTTCGGCAAGAGCTTCGTTTCGCTGTGATGACAATCTGTTGAATATTTTTTTAGACATATTGTCAATTTGTAACACTTGTTACGGGTCTGTTTGATTGCTATATTTTTCTTTAAATTCCAAGAGCCTATGTATCTTCCGTTCTTTTTTTTTTTTTTTCTTTTTACTTCCCTTACCGAAAATGTACGAAATATATGCATAATTGTGTGCATACATTTCG
The DNA here is from genome assembly GCA_030522625.1 of Copidosoma aretas. NCBI lineage: Eukaryota > Metazoa > Arthropoda > Insecta > Hymenoptera > Encyrtidae > Copidosoma > Copidosoma aretas. Next base: position 5,545 of record JAPYYV010017234.1, on the reverse strand, counting down.
CGTATATGCATAAAATTATGCATATATTTCGTGCATTTTCGGTGAGGGTTACTTTTTGGGTTATTATCCTTTTGACAACTTGTCCACTGTCTCCGGGTCATTGCGGCGAAATGCTCAAGTGTAAGGGTCGAGGACCGTTTGTGCCTTCAAATGCTCATCAGCATCATACATTTTTTGTGATTTTCCATAAGCAGTTGTTCAATTTTTCATACTTTCAATAATGCTTATCTAGATTAGCTTGTATACTATAAAAAGTGTTTCAATAAACGACAATGAAATAAAGAAAACTCATTTGGAATCCTTTTGTCCGTCCTTTTTATATTCATCACGTTAAAGTCATCATCAAGTGATTATGGGTAAAAACTGGGTGATGGATACATGAAACTCCATTACACTTTATAAAATGAGATGAATATACAAATACATTTCCGTAAATTTTCATTTAATATCCAAGATTTGTAACAAAAATTCTCAATAATAAATAGTCAACAAGTAATGTCAATTTTCTTTTACACATTAAACAAAATCTGGAACAATACGCGTATACTGCACATCAATAAATACATTTTCAATTAGAAAGAACCAATGACTAAACACGAGTTGATTATGTGTAGATTCATTGGTGTGGGGTAAAAATACTAGAAATATCACAAAATGAAATCGATTTTAAAAAAAATGTTCAATCGAAGTAACTGTTGCCTCAATGAGTAATCCAAAATCGAGGTCACTTAGACTGGCTGCAAAAGTGAAAAAACAAAATAATTGGATAAATATAGCTGAAAAAAGGCAAGATAACCAATAAGAAAAAACTCACCTTTGGCTGTTAGCAAATCAAGAAAAGTATCGAGCGGAGAGAGTCGGTCTGTCAAAGGAAAAGCTGCTAAACCTAAAATTAACGAAAAATTTCCTGATGGCTGCAAATATTCAAGACCTAGGAACTCGAGTGAAATTTTCAAGTATCGAATATTGACGTTACCACTGTGGTGGAGACGATGCTGCGGTTGCTTGTTACGAGACTGGCTAAGCTCACCCGACAGAATGTTTGCCGCGTGCTCGCGAGCTCTCAGCATAAAACTCACCGGGTGCAGCCACTGATTGAGCAGACGCTTGGCTCGCGTTCTCGGGAGTTGTGACAGCAGCTCTAGTTTGCGAGAGACGCTTTCTTTGGTGTCTCCGATATCTTTCGAATACAAAATTACGAGATATTAAATCATCAATACACAAATTTGTACAATGTATGAATGTAGAACATAATAATAATAATATAAAAAAAAACGATACCAACCAGCTATGATTACTTTGGCAACATCAACTTGCAACTCGAAAACAGAGTGCCGCGCGTACTGAAGGAACATTGAGTATTTGAGCGTGCGGTACCCCAAATAGGTGAAAAAAGACATAAAGCCCTGCGGAACGGGGAATGCAATGCTCTCTGACGCGTAGCGATACCTTTCCAACAGAGTGAATAGTAGCCATCGCCTCGAGTCTTCCAACTGGTCTCTGTAATCCGTAGTTTAGTAGTTTATAGTTGAATATATTTGGCCAAAACGAGCTGAAAATTCTTATATACTTAATAACGAATGAGAAAAAAAAACAAAAAAAAAAACGCACTATTTATAATGTATATTAAATTACACGAGACAGAATCCGCGCTCTGGTTGGATGCGGGCGTCAACGTTGGCCGCCTTGCAGAGCATCTGGCATAGCAGTCTCGAGGTCTCAAGTTGGGCGGCGACGTACCTCGTGGACATAGCGTGGACGTGCAGGGGCATGCAGCTCGCCGACCTCGACCGGCCGAATAATCCGTTTGGCGTGCCGTACTTGAGCAGGTGGACCGAGAGCTCGCGCAAGTTTACCGATACTATGTGCTCTAACTTCGAGGCCGTACAGCTCTCCATCTCGATAAAGGGAAGCGCTGAGGTACACCGGCTGCCCATAAGTTCCCCGAGATTGGCCGACGTCGCGGTGAACCTTATATATATATTCCAATCGATTATTACCACATTAATATAGACTGCACGGCATTAAACCAATCAATCAACATATGAATAAAATAACATATGAATGAAATACCCGCCACTCGGTGACATGGGCGTGCTGCACCGGGACAGGGCCTCGGGTTGGTAGCAGGCGAGGGAGACGGCAAGTTTCTCAGCAACGTGGCTTGGCCTGAACCTCGGCAGCTCGTCGCTCTGCTTGCTCTGCAGCAGGTCCCAAAGTCTAGTCCACAGATCGCTCCTGTAAGGTACGAGCCTCTGACCGGGCGACAGCAGCATGACCGACGTGTTCCAGAGCTTCTCGTGGCTCAGGGTAACGCTCAGTTCGTTGATTTTTGCCTCAAAGCCGGAGGAACACTCGTCGAGGGTCGTTACCGGCGTCAGGCCAAGTAGGGGCCTCGCGTCCACCAGCAGGTTTTTCTGCACGTGCGCGTGCGAGCCACCCACAAGGAACTCTTGCATCATTCGGACGACGTCGCGCGAGCGGGCCCTCTCGGCTATCGTGGCTATCAGTTTGCTCAGGGCTTCTGGCTCGTTTCTCCTGTGGCAAACAAAGTAGTGGATTATCCCTAGTCGGACTTCCGTAGCGCTCTTTTCCCTCCTGAAAACGTCGATGAGAAAACTTGTGGGCAGCGTAAGGTAGACCAGGTCCAGAGTTGGCAGGTCTATCGTGAGGATGTTTGAGCGGGTGCTTTCGGCGCTCGTGGTGCACTGCTTCTGATGCTGCTGCGTCCTCCTCATGCCGTTCTTGTTATCACAGCTGGCATTGTCGTCGTCGTCGTCGTCATCGTCGTCCTTGTCGTCGTGAATGTGACTGCAATTGCCGTTGGTCAATTTACTCGTGGTACAACTCAGATTTTGTAGGGGCACGAGGTACGACGAGTGGGAAGGAACGTTTGTCAGTGGACCACAGAGGACGTGGCAGCAGGGCTGGTGGTGCAGTCCGATTTCCAGTAGATGCGTGAAGAAGCCTTGGACGAACACGACCATGTGGCTATCGCCGTAGAGCGTGAACGTTGGCCTCATCAGTTTGGCGCGGGACCAGGGTATTCCGGGCACGACGCACTGTATCACGCAGCTGTGGTGAAGAAGAGTCACAGAGTAGGCAAAGTGCACCGTGTTGGAATCGCTGAGGGCCGAGTTGAGGATGTGCTGGGGTGGTTGCACCGGTCTGTACAGATAATGGTGGCACACGCAAACGGCACCCTTCTCATCTGATATTACCAAAAGATCTAGCGAACAGTCGTGGATTCTCAACGGTATGACGTCGTCCTCGTAGGTTCCGCAATTTTCAGAACTTGGAGTTTGAGGTAAGTTTAATGGAATGTTGAGCTGAAAATTAGACAGTAACTTGATTGCATCAAAACGTTTCAAGACTCCAACGCAAAATTATACTTATATATGACTTACAACTGTTTCATGAGGAAGCTCGTCGTGGAATTGTAGGCCACTGAGAGTCGGAGTGGTGCAGGGCATCTTATGCTGCAGCTCAGTAGTAGAATCTTCCGAGAAAAGACTGGTTGTTGCTTTTTTATGATGTATGTGATAGAGAACTTGATTCGTTGCATCCCACTGAGCCCATTTGAAAGTTTCAACCAGTATTTCACTTTTCAAGTCCACAACAGTGTTCACTTTTTCTGAACTTGACTCGCTCGATGAAACTGTGTACATCTGAATGTCTGAAGAGAAAAAAAAAAAAAAAAAAAAAACATATTAATCAAACCATCATAAAAACTTGTTAATTTACGTACATTCTTGGTGAACTAGAACCAAGATTTTATCCAACAACTTTGAGGCTCTTTCTTTGTATAAAAATTGGATTCTAATTTGTTTCAATTTATTCCTGTGTAAGTTGTGCAATTTTTCTTTGGCAGTCTTGAACTCAATGACATAAGCTTGATAATATTCAAGCCCTATGTTTGAATCATACTTTATGTTCTCTTCATCACCATCATTATTTTGAGACTTTTCACAAAAACTCTGCAAAACTATTTCTTGCAAATCAATGTCCAATTTTTGCTTTATCACAAATCCCAGTAGTGTGTTACACTGATTAACAGTTGCTTGGATAAGATTTATCACTTTGGAGAACCTATGCAAAACCTATATGAAAAATCAACAGTTTGGTCATGTAATTGAAAATCTTGTACAAACAAAAAGCAATCGCTGTAATTACTTGCAACTCATCGTTAACTCTGTCATAACGGCCTACAACTGAATAAGATTTTTCATCCTCTTGCAAAGACTCATTTTCCACCCATCCAAGCAACAAAGCGCCGTCTTTCTCTTGACCAAGAAGTTTCCATTGTTCAGCTGAAGACAAAAAATAAAAATGTTTGTACAACTTTCGTGTGTCTCGGCAAATATGTTTCTTTTGTGTGTTACATCTAATAAATGATCATAATAATGACAACGATAACAATTATATTGTCAGTATATATACATCAGTATTATAGTAAGTGTAATAAAAATATATTTCACGGCAAAACACAACTTTGTGATGCCCGTTTCATATTTTGACCACAAAATAAAAGACCAATAATTTTGGAACCAATAATCGATAAAAGCCCATCGGAATGTGCGACACCCAGTTTTTTGTATACTTATGAATGTCCAAAAACACGACGCGAAACACAAACAGAAAATTAGAAAGTAAGTACTTGTATTCGCCAAAAGACTATATCTACCTTGAGTGGCTCGATCGCCGAGAAGAAGGCACAAATTAGCCGCGAGATTTCCCTGCATTATTTATGGCGTGTACAGGTGTATATTTTTTGAACAAACTAAGTTTCGATGCACTGAGCAGCTGTATACGTCAGCTGTCAAACTTTGGGCTCAGGGCGGGGAAGCGGGGCCAGTCAGGGTTGCCAGTAAAAGTTAAGCTCATGTCGCCACCTACTGGCTGTAATGTCGCCAGAAATAGCCACACATAGATACAAAATAGCCGCGAAAATCGCCACTTTAAATTTTAATTAGTGTGCAACGATTAATATAAAGAACGGTTTAAAAGTAACGATTTTAGTATAGGTTTATAATAAATTGATGTGAATTAATATAATATTTTTTATTTCATATAAAAATAAAATCCTTTTCAGACATACATCTTTTCTGATGAATAAATTCTTTGTCAATAATACTTAAGAGATCATTTCACAGTTTTATCAGGCTTATAAATGTTTTAATAATTGTTCGTATCAAAATTTCAGAGCACTTATTACAGTAGCCTGTAAAAGTACAAAACAAAGATCCTTCATGGTAATTTAGAGCCTGTTTAAGTATAGCATAGGAGTTGTTTGTCCGCTTTGAATATGTAGATATATATATACAATAAAAGAGAAAGATATATATATATATATATATATCTTTCTCTATTATTAATAGACTGACAAAAGTAAAGGAAAGAAAATAAATAAATAGGCTAAAATAATTATTGACCCAAGTTTTAAAGCTAAAGCGTGTATAAATACGATGCTTATTTTGTACTTTACATACATAACGGTACTATGAGGTAATCTTTCTTAAGCTAAATTTTTTATTCTGATAAAAGT
>JAPYYV010017231.1:0-18752 GCA_030522625.1 Copidosoma aretas | reverse complement strand
GTAGTAGTAGTAGTAGTAGTAGTAGTAGTAGTAGTAGTAGTAGTAGTAGTAGTAGTAGTAGTAGTAGTAGTAGTAGTAGTAGCAAAAGATAGAGCTAGAATTTTAATAATCAGATATTTATTTGTTGCTAATTAATTATACATCATTTAAAAGTGCATGTGAAATTTTACGATTGTTTTTGTTCAATTTTAAATATCATATTTATTATCTCCAAAAATGGTCTATTACTAGACAAAAACTTTTCATGGATATTTTTTTATTAGCCGATCAGCAGTAAATACAACTTTTAAGATTTCAAATCTTCTTTAAGGCATTTATACCTTTTAAGAAGTTTTTGACGTTATTGCTTTGATACGCCAATTTTGAGCCACGTTTAAAAGTATCAAATATGAGATCTAATGATTATATAAAAGTTAATTGTCAGCGGTTAACCACCCAACAGCTGGACGCGTACTAGTAGATCGACGATTTTTTCGAAAATTTATTCGTATCAAAAAATTAAAAGTAGAAACACGTAAATTTGCACTCCATCACAAAAAAAGTATTCTTTTTATTGAATAAGTATAAATTTTATGTAAAAAAAAAGAAGAAAATTAGGTAAAAAAAATGTTTTAGTGTACCCGATTTTCTAACTTCTACTTTTTTTATCAGTCACAATTTCTTACTTGTGACGACTGATATTCTTACATTAAAATACAAAATTTTTATTAAATATTAGAAGTTTATAGATATTACAAACACGAAAATTTTCTTAACCGTCCACCCATTGGATCATTTCTTCTTACTCCGATCGTCGCAAGTAGTTCAATGCGCGTCATGGTCGGCCGAATGTTACCCTTCAAGTGCACGATAATTCTATTTCAATAACTATTTCAATCTACCAACTCTATGAATATTGTATAATACAGCTTTACAAGTACAAAAGTATATTAATCTATATATGTGTACATAGATTACAAACTCTATGTCAACTATTTGATCGATCACTAGATCAACTTATATTGGAACTGTGCATAGCTTGGAAAACAACGCACAATGAATTTTCATAAAAAAATCCAATAGAGTGCATCGTCCTTTGTACTTATAACTTGTAGTGCTACGCTACGACTATAACTGCCACTAAATCTATGAAAAAAGGAAATCAGCGCCCAGACAAAGGGGATCCATAACTCTGGGAAAATTTCAGATCGGGTGGAGGATCACGAAACCATTTACACGCGAGTCACCTCGGATGACGAGGAAAACGACGACGAAGACGAAGACTACGACGAGGAGGAGGAAGAGGTGGAAGAAGACGACGAGGACGAAGCTCGGGGCGGTCTCGAACACCACTACGGTGACGAGGGTGAGGAGGACGACGACGAAGACGAGGACGAAGAGGAGGAGGAGGAGGAGGAGGAGGAGGAGGATGACGAAGACGAGACCTCGTGCGAGAACACGGCCCTGCTGGGGGCGGCCATGCGCACCCAGATAATCGTGACGCCGAGCCTGAGTCCCGTCCAGAGCAGCCAGGACATTGTCCACGAGCTCCAGCAGCAGCAGCAGCCTACCCTGCTGCCACCCCACCACGAGCAGCAGCAGCAGCAACTCCACCACCACCATCACCATCACTCCTCGTCCTCGTCCTCCTCGTCGTCCCGATCCTAGCCGACGGACCGCGTCGTTTCCTACTGTCGTGCGTTACACTCCCCGTACGTGAGCGCAGTACCCAGACGCGCGCGCCTGCGTGTAATAACAATAACAACGGCTGTAATCAGGCGCTACTGTGTCATGTAAATTTATCATAGGAATCCAAAAACTAGAGGTTGAAAGAATAATATCGAGCGCGCTCGGGGAAACGATGTATCGATGACGACGCGGCGACGAAAGGGGGACGGGAGAAGGCCGCGGCACGCGATCGTTTTGCTGTAAACTGCAGCTGCTGCTGCTGATCTGTAGCGTTAGGCTAATTTAAAATTGCGCGCTGCTACCGTATAATATATATATATATATATATACGTGCATGGGTGCATGTGCGGGTGAGTGTGTATAAACTCTCGGGACCTCGCGCAAAAAGAGGAAGGTCCGACCTTTCCGTTTCTCTCTCTCTCTCTCTCTCTGTGTGTGTCTGTCTGTGGGTGTATGTGCGAGTGAGAGAGAGAGAGTATCGCTATTCTGTCGCGGCGGTGGGCTGTACGGCATTGGCCGAAGGGAGATCGATACAAGGCTCGCCTGCTATTTACTACTGCGTTGCAAGCAAACTTCGACCGACTGCGGGTCCTGTGTTGAGCCTGTAGAGGTGCAGGGTTACTGTTTTTTTTTTTTTTTTTGGGGGGGTGGGGGGCGGGGGGGGGGGGGGGGTTCCTGTTTTTTTTTTTTTTTTTTTTTTTTTTTGCTACTCGGTGACATTTGCCGGTAAATCGTACGGTATTGTTTATTTTTAGAGTATGGAAATTCATCCGCTGCTATATGTAGATTATGGTAAACCGGGTTTTAGAGGTCCTTGCGAGGCGGGGGTTTTGGTGCGGGCTTTTAATAGTGCCTTCGGATTGTTGGCGCGAGGACTGCACGCCGTGCGAGTTTCATTTGTCGATTTAAGTTCGATATTGATACGGGTATTGATGGAATAATTTTTTTTCATACTTTTCCAACGAGAATTCATCAACTGGTATCGTTGGGATTTTGTTTCGCAAAGAGTGCGGGTATTCATTTTTTTTCTGTCTTTTTTTAATTAACAGGGGTGTTATATGTTATGGAGCAGCGAATTACGTTTCTCCATGAAAGGTCGATGTTGATATTGGTATTGTTTTCACAGACTTCCAAACGAAATTTATTCAACTAAATTTATTTTATTTTGCAAAAATAAAAAACACAATCAATCTAGTGTAATTTATTTTGGATTCTCATTTGAACGAAGGGGTATATCACGAGTGATCATATTATTAAAACAAAAAGGCTACATATCCTAAACGACTGATAAACAAAACGGCAAATTTTTTTACAACACGGTATGAGAGGAATGCAGTTTGCTGGAGGCGAGTTATTTTTACCTTTAAATTTATGTAGTTACACAGTCCAAAATAAAAAGCACTTTATAATTTTGTTTGCAATTTCAAGTTTGCAAAACGAAAATTCGTATTAAAAAGACGTGATGGCAACGATATTTAGGTCCGTAAATTTTCTAGAGTGTTTTAGCAGCTCAAACATTAAATTTGCATCATTAAATTATTTTGAAAAATTTCGTCGGCTAAAATTTTTTTGAGTTTTTATAAATTGAGATTTAAATGATTTTGTTCTCAATAAGATGAAAAATTAAATTACTGTGTTTTTAGTAAAAACTTTGTATTTTTCAATTTTTAAGTTTTAAATACTCTAGGAACGATATCTAAGTAGAAAATTACCATGGTTCTTTAGGGTAGTGACGATCAAGCACTTTATAATGTTAAAATATATAATATTTTACCAATTTTTGTTTTTTATAATTTAAATACAGCCCAGCTTTTGCAAAATTCGTCTTACCAACAATATTCGTCCAATACCGTACAGCCATCGACTATATCGAAAAAATTATGCGAGAAAACGATTGCAAAAAATAAAAATAAAAAAAACAATAATCGAGAAATAACTTCGATTCAGGGTCCAGCTTCTATTTAATATATACACATTTGAATAGTTAAAATAAAAAATAAATTATAAAGCCCTCTGGCAGGGTACATCTTCTGGCAACACTTAATCGTTTAAACGTTTTCACAGAGATTTTACTATTGATTATTCGCGCTATACATATAAAAATAAATAAATGAATTAGCCAGAGAGCAGAATAAATATAAATATAAGTGGCACAACGAAAGCGTCTCATAGCCACTGCGAAAAGGGTTTTAGAGCTAAACGAAAAAAAAGTACTTTAATAACTAATAGCCGTAAGTTGTAGATATTCGAAAGTGCTAATATTATACATATACATATAAATTATCTTAGCGAACCTAATGCCGCAATTAGTCATTAGATTTATGCAAATAAAAAAATGGAAAAATTGAATGATCGATTTATGTAAATGATAGCATCGGCTCGCGTTCGACGACACTTTCCTTCCGGTCAGTCTTCCACGCGAGAAGTATAATTGCGCACAACATTTAGATTGTTATCATTATTATTATTATTCTTATAATTGTCATCTTCATTAATATCTTGAAAACTTTTGTTTTAAGCGAGAGCGAGAACGATATAAAAATAGAAAAAGTTTTGATTAAAAGTAACAAAGTACAAGTGTTACACAGACATATACATCACGAGTTTCCAAGTCGATAGATCTTTAAGGGCAAACAAAAACTTCTTACTCTTTGCATGATAAACGATATATTGAAGTAACGTCAACATTTTTTTAGAAACAAACTTTATGCAAAATATGAATGTACAATATGTGGTGCGTGTACGATTTATATACATGTAATCTGCGCTTGAATAGCAGAATCAATAGTCTTTCTCTGCTAGCTTTAAAATGGTCAAGAGAATTAAAGAAGGGGCAGGGGGCACCGTTAAGAATAATAATTGAAGGACAAATGCAGATAGATGAAAGTTAAATCGCGAAAACGAATTTACGCTTTATTTCTGCTCCACGCGCTTGAAGGGCCGATTCGTGGATAATGCAGCAAAAAACCGTGGCATCGAGAAAAAGAGAATTCGACGTATTAGCTGATGAGAATCTTAAGAATAATATAAACTATTGATGTTCAACACTCGATGAAACAGCAGCAGCTCAATTTTTTATCATAAAAATGGAAACGAAAAATCATCATAATTATTAATTAAAACCAACACAATAAAAATTAAATTACAACTTAGGGCACAATAAAGACGCTTATATAAAAAATTTATAAAATAAAAAGAGTGTAGTGCGATCGTATCAATACTTATGCATAGAATCAATTTAGATGAAAATTCCTCTTTGGGATAATTATATACTATTAAACTTATTTCGCGCGGGCCTCCAACGGTTAGTAAATATTTGGGCACGAGTACGAACAATTTAAAGTTTCTAAGCGATATATAATAATATTAACCATAAAATATTTAAAAAAAGCAGAGCCCCTTTGATAATCACACGCATATATACATATACAAGAGTAAGTATACGCATTCAGATTTTCATTGCTCATAAAATTATAAAGGACTAATGCGACTTGACATTTTGGTACCTTTCTAACAATAGCCATGGAAATTTTAGCGTCACTTTGATACAGATATCGGTAATTTAGTAATTGGTAATTAATATATTGAACTTGCATATATGATAGTGAATTTATAAAATTTGTTGGATCATTGATAGTGTTCAAATCAGAAAGTAATGACTTAAAACTATTACACTTATAATCTATTGTAAGCGGATTCATAAAGGAGATCATTCAATGCAAATTCATCTTGCGGATAAAAAAATTAATATTGAGAAAAGTAATTATTAGTCCATTTTGATACACGCAATTCATAGATATGATTCAAAATTCACGCAATCTAGAGCTATCATTATTATTATCATTATTATTATTATTATCATTGTTATTATTATTGTTATTATGAGCGAGATACTAAAAGTATGTATTACAATGATTCAAGTGAGGAATTTAAATTTATAATCAATAATACATTATCTCTTGAGATGGTATTCTATCGACTTTGGTACCATTCTAAATTATAGAATTCTGTTTCACTTGTATTTAATCGTAAATTCAACTTATTTCTTGCAAACTCATACACTTACTTTTAAACATTGAAAAAATTTGTTTTCATAATGTGTTTCATATGATACAAATAATAGTAAATAGGTAGGTATCCATCTCACGGAAAAAAACTTTGGAATCGATTAACAACGATAAGTGACTTATATAAAGGGACTAAGGTTTACAAAAGTAACGCAAGAATTTCACTAACACAATAATAGCTTGAAAAATAGTCAAACTAAGAAAAATTAAAAATTCTATCTTAAATTCTTATACTCGCGTCTTCATATGAACAACTTGTATACAAGAGAAAATTAATTAAGATGAACTTTTTACGCACTTCGGACGTAATGTATAAAATGTAAAATTTACTTTTTAAAAAATGAATACATAAAAAATGTAATATTATACATATATATAGAAACGATTTATGCGTTGAGTTGATGCGTTAATGACTCACAAGAACAGTTATAAAAAAATGAGGTAACATTCCAAAGCCAATTTTCAACGCATATTAATAATACATTTTTCATTGTTAAAACGAATTTAAGTAGTTATTTATGTAAAGAAAAAAATTATGATTTGGAAATAGAAAATTAGGTATAAAAATTAAATGTAATAATAATCTACATAGTGTTGGACAGGTTTTAAGTCATAAAAGTACTTCTATTAAACTCGAGAATTGCTTTTTACGATTGAATGTATTTAAAATTTCATAAATATTTTTGTCTCTCGCCGGCATAGTATTGATTTGTGGACGAGACTTGTGATTATTTTTTTCATTACTTAATTTCTGCCCTTACTTCCGGAAATGTCTTTAGATACGAAATTAAACATGTAAAAATGATTAATTCACGCCAGCACGAAAAAATTAACCAAAATGACAAATAAAACACACGTGTAACGAGCAAACGCAAGTTTTTGTATAAAGTACTCGACGACTAATTTGTCCAGCACAGCAAAAGTAGTTCAAACACGAGAGTATCGAAATTCGAGATGATATGTAATGTATTATATTGTAACATTGGCTAAGACTTTTATTTAAGTGATTTTGAATCGATCAAGGATGACTGATTTAGGAAATGAAAATTATACATAGATTAATTAATATGGTTCGTGCCATGTTTAAATTCATTTAATTACTTTTTTACCACGGGTTTTTTAATATTGACCAACCAGGGGAACCAAATGGTTTTGAATAAGTAATCAACGTTTTCGTTTGTAATCATCAGTTCTAGAAGGACCTATACATTGCTCAGATTGATAAGGTTTAGCAATTATAAGTCGTCAACAAAATCTTTAAATAAAACTTTTTATTTACAATCAAGTTATAAAATTGAAAAAATTATTACTGATTATTACAAAATTATCGATGAATATTTTCGATAAAAAGTTTATAGGGAATTATTTACTGCTGATGTAAATTTGAATTTTTCGAAAAAATGTTAAAAATATGAGCAAAAAAAGTACATCTTCAAATTTATAAAGAGTGATCAAACATCAGGGACGTAATTATTTGAATTTGTATTAATTATTTAGGAAGGTATCAAAAATTGACAGAACAAAAACTATACGTTATCAACAATTCTCGTGTGCTACTCTTGTTCGGATGAAACGAATAAAACCTTGACGAGCACTGTGGCTATTAACAAAAAATATACATATATAAATAAACAAACGATAAATAAAAAATTATAGATGCGATTTTCACGAAGTCGAGAAGTATCTCGAGTATGTAAAACTAGGCGAAAACAAATGAAACTAAGGATTTGAAAAATCAGAAATAAATATATACATTTATTTTATAATCACTTGTTTGTATTTAATTTATTACTACCATCTATTTCCATACAAAAGATAAATTTTTTTTAGAAAATTTTTATTTATTCATTACACAAAAATTACATGCATATGTATTTTCAGCCTTTTTCTTCGCCACAAAAGCGTACTAATTAGATATTACAAAAGTCCCAAGGCCTATGGCAACGGAACAGCCAAAGAAAAAACCTTAACGTGCATGTACGGCCATCTCAGGAATTTAATCTCGCACGGCCTGACGATGTTGCTGTTTGCTTTACCGGTCAGCTGATCGATCCTTTCGATACCGAAGCTGTGTCTATTCGCACAGACGCGAACCGGTACCTGTGGTTAATCGAGAAAAAATATCTGCATTTTTGTTGGCTAGAAATTCAATCGATCGTGTAAAAGAAATAATGCACACGGATATTGGCGGCTACAGTGCTCAGACGGGAGATATCGATAAATTTTCGTATCGAGATAGTGAGATACCGCCAAAGTCAAAAGTTACACATCTAAAAGTTTTCGCTGAACTCCAAGTAGGAGCTCTTCTTTACTTTCAAATCGTTGTCAATTCAAATTTATTTCGAAAGCAAAGCGCTTGGACACAAAATTAAGTATGCATTTTCCGAGATCGTGGCCCCAGGGGTAGGGTAAAATTCTTCGTGCGTTGGCGCAAGAAAAATGTTATCTCATCGATATGCAAACCTAAAGGTGCACGGAGTGTTCCGATCGAGCTTGAAATTTATAAACCGTGTACCCGCAGCACCATTAAAGCACAAAATGCTAAATCACCTGCTTGAAGTGGACACCCAGAAGTCACCTGCATCCAAGGAAGGAAGATTTTCAGGTATGATTATTGCTTGCGTAGAACAAGTGCAAACTGTCGCAGCTTTATATCATTATTTTCATCGTGACGGATTTTCCGCAATCAGCGTGTGATAGAAATACAAATTTATGTTGTTCTATATGATTCAGTAATAACAGTTGTTACGCGTTCACTCTGAAGAAGTTAAGCTTAGGATTTTTTAATAGTGAAAAAGTTTCATTAATAATAAATTGAGTTGAAGGGCAGTAAGTTTCATTAAGTCATGTTTATGTTGTATTTTATGTTTTTTTTTTCTTTTTTATCAGTGTATAAAATCATCATAAATTACTGACATTCGATGAAAATGCCGCACATTATACACAATAAAACTAGAAGAAAAAGTTCGAAGCACTTTGATTGTTCATCGAGATAATGAGTACATTTGAAAATTATGTTAAAATTATAAGAAATTGATAACACACATTTTTCCGTTATTGATATTTAATTAAATACATCTTTAATCGCATTAAAATTGTGGAAATATTTGAGGGGACGATATTATCTTGTTAAAAAAACAATTGTATAACATTGAAATTCCATGATAAAAAAAGAATGACCTTCATATTAAAAACTCTTCGTACGTTTGTGGCTTATAGTTTTTTTTGTACGAAAAGAAATTTTATACGTCAATAATTTTCCGATGTATTGTTGCTTCAACTGTAGCTCCACGGAATATTACATGAGATAAATCTGCTGAGTTCAAGCTGGGTCATTTGTCTTGATGAAACTACTTTTGGATCTACAGCAGAAGCCGTATGAAGTTGCGGTTTCATGGATAAATTTATTTTTCGGAAAGTACAGTAACAACCTTCCCTAATGCGTACCTCCGATATTTGCCGAGTACAAAAATCTGAGAGATGAAGATTTTTACAGCAACAAATTTAGAGCTGGACTCGCCGAAACCCTCTCGGATCCATACGGGATCTGTCTCGCTAACAACGTCAAAGTTGACATGCAAAGTCGAATAAAACTTTTGCGGAAATCGCCCTCTTATCACCTTACATCAACAGGTCAGTAATAACGCTTTATCAGTCGGAGGATTTGGGATCCGAGGGCGCTCTCGCATGAATCCACCGTTGCGAACTGCAAAGCTTATTGCACTGTGCCCCAGAACTAGGGAAAAATGACATGTGATTAATGTTAACATTATTCGTACCATACAATTTCAGCCAATGCGCACGCACAAAAGGACTATTACTGCATGTAAAACTATTTTTTCTCAGAGTTGCTGTTATCATTTGTTCCCGTCACATGGAATAATTGATTTGAAAATCATTGTAAAACAGATATCGAAAACTAAATATTTTTAATTCAACGTAAGTCTGTGAGCCATAATTATTAAATCTTTTTTTAATTTTATCATAGAAAGTTGTGCAATGAATTAATTTGATGATAATTAAAGGCTTTGTAACACAAAGAAAGTACACCATGTTACATTGTGATTAAACCTTACCGTAACAGTGTGTATCACTTGAGATACATAAATTATTATTCATAAGTTCATTCTATTTAAAAAATCATTTACAAGTGGCCTTCTTGCTTTCGATTTAAATTACCATATTATATCGTTGTACCGATGAACAGATGAAAATCCATTATATACCATACATAACACCCCATAATAATTAAATGCGAATCAGATGACCAATTTCATCTTGTAATTGCCCTTTCAAACCAACTCTCCTAATCATAAATCCGCAAACATAATTAAAAGCACAATTAGCCGCCAGAAACGAGACATCAAAAATAACTACCAGGCCGCAAGGCCGAGAGGCGTTAAAAGCGTCGTAAACACGCGTTTTCTCCGTGAGCACAACGAATCGAGAATTTTTTTTCCCGCCACCTGGAAAATCCGCGACCTCGACGATCGTAAATCCCCGATTAGGGCCACGCGCGAGAGCGACACCGCACGCTGTTTGGTAAATCGGCCGGTGAAACTCCACGACTATCGCGAAAACTCTAGGCGAGCACGGCGGGGGGGAGCCCCGCCGGCGGGGGGGAGGCGGGGGCGGGGGGGGGGGGGGGGGGGGGGGGGGGGGGGTGTCGGCTCGCGTCCTCGCGTGACTTGTCCGCGTGGCTCTTATCTGCGGTCCGAAATGGCGAACGCGCGCCTGATGGTGTGTGCGTATACATATGTGTACACTTAATACGTGTAACACGTATAATATACATACATGTATAACGCGTAAAGTGGGACTTTTTTTTGGTGTGGCATTGACATCGGCGCGTGAAGGGTTTTTTTTTCATCCAGAGAGAGTCGGAGGGTGAACGTGGTTTCGGGGAAGGGGAGTCTTGTATACGTATGGGCGGGGGAGAGCATTGAAGGATTATAAATAGGCGTGGCGGGAAAGTGGGCGATTGGGAAAACACTCTAGCGGTGCGTTTGTCGGGTATTGTATATATATATATATATATAAGTACATGTATATTCGGTACGAGAGGTCGTTGGTGCCTTGAGGCATTTGAGCGGGGTTTGAGGTGGAATTTCTAAGGGTCTTCAAGGCTTATCGTTTATATTGTTAACGAATAAACGCGGAGAAGATTGAAAGGCGCATAACTCGTATACACTTGTGCATTTAATTTTTTGTTAAAATTGAAAAATAATTTGTTCAGTGATTACACAACGCTACCATGAAAATCTAACCACGTCTAGGAACGAATTCATCCGATAGCGAGAGCTTACTCTGTCGAGCGGACTGTACTTATAGTCTAGGACGTATATATATTTTAATTTTCCAAAATATTAAAGTGTTTTTTAATCTCCAACTCATGAATATAATGTTCACCAAAATTGTACAACTTGTCTTGTACGAAAAACTGCTTCACGTTAAAATTCCCCAACCAAGCGAGTGAGAAAAATACAAATACCAGATGAGGATGATGATGATGATGATGATGAAAAAAAGCTTTCCAAATCAGCGACTAGTATAGGAAACTCTCACCTAATGCGAATTCCATAAGCAAACCTTCGAGCATCTTAGGCAACGCCGCGCCGCAAAGAGAGGGAGGCTGCAGCAGCTGTAATAGAGCCGTCCTCTTTGAAGTAAGTTAATTTACTTGAAAGCACGCGGTATTAAAGGAGAGAGCAAGGATCGGCCGCTAGACAATTAGCTCCTGATGTACGGCGGTAAAGCGCGCGTAAGAAACGATAATGCCTGCATTGTCCTCGACGCGCTGCTTATTAGTCGGCCTGCCGCGGCCATGTGTGTGTGTCTACGCGGAGCCCGCGATCAACATAACTTCTCTCCTCTCTCTAATAATCCGGGAGCCTGATGCATACATGCGGGAGAGATCGCGGCGATTGGAGTAGTAAAGGCGCTGCCTGTACATAGTTGCCGATCGGCCTCGCTTGGCTGGGCGTATCAGAAGATTATAGATAAAGTTCGACTGTTTTGACAGTTAAGAAAATTGGTGATTATCCGCGCCTGTAGCTACGTACGTACGACGTTTATTAGTCGATGCAGCTTTGGTTTTTTACTTGTGCTGGTACGAGGTGTCTATTTTGTTGGATTAAAAATATTTTTTCTTTATCAATTAGGACGCGACTGTTCAGTTTGGTACGGTCGATCGATTGGAGAATAGTAGACATCCCGTACATGTACTTTATTTTTTGAACTCATTCCTAATTCGGTAGAAGAACATTTATTGCAGTAAAGTAGCAAGATGGATGCAATTGATAACTTTCAATTAATAATGTTACCTGTGGGGTAGTAAGACTAGAAGGTTAATTTGACGGAATAACACCGTAGTGCCGTTCTAATACAGTATAATTTGAGATCTAATCTTTGTCACTTGACTCTTGAGAATTATCGTAACGTCGACTTACATTCTGTCCGCCATTAACATTAATTTTGTGAAAAAAAGAAAAAATGTATGTAACATTAGATAAAAAATTTAGAATAAATATAAGTACTGTTCATCAATGTACAGTACTTATACGTACACCATTTGATAATTTGACGTTTTGGAGGACGAAGATACATTACGATTTTAAGTTTGAAAAATTTAATATCTGTAGATATTGAGTTTTAACAAAGCGATATTTCGATTTCAAATAGGATTTTGGATTGAAAAACGGTATTATCTCAATATTTGAATGTTTTCATAAAATTTAATGCCGAATTTTAAGAAAACCAAGATGTTGACAGATATAGATCGTCCTTTGCGAGGAATCAAAACAGTGCTTGATTTGGTTTCAACTACGTATAGTTGGGTGGGAAAAAAAAAGAATCAAGGTAGTAGTAAATTTTTTTATCTGAAATCAAATTAATACTTGTTTTATATTCAAAATCAAGATACTCACACTTGGCAGAGTCATCAAATTGTGTTTTTTTTTTATTTTATAAATTTATAGAGGAAAATGTTCAACAAATGTTCAAGCCAAACGAATTTTTCGAAAACCTAAAAAGACATAATTCAAAGCCAACAAACACCGAGAATCTTTCGAGTGCCCACTTTTCGTTTGAGCACTGGCATATAAATCCACCCGAGAATCAGTCAGTCAACAGCCATAAAATCCTTTTCGACGTAAGATCTCTTTTTATCCCCCCCTCTCTCTCTCTCTCTTCTGTTACACATAATAGACGAACGTGATAAATCGTTGGCCCAACTCACATGTCCAAGCGTATATTATGCATCTCTAAACATCAGACCCTCACACACCGGCACACAAGCACGTATAGGAAATTGCACTCGAACACGTAATACGAACAGAACAGGCCCCGCGAGTCGGTATTTAGAAACACAAACACACTCGGGAAGAGTCTCTCTCGCTGCACTTTGAGTTTTCTCGGGAATTAGGAAGACAGGGAAAAGAGGGAGAGAGAGATGGAAAGAGCAACATGCATACGTGCCCGCGGACTTTATTATTTTAGCGGGCAGGGCCCTGCCTCCGAGAGATGCGAGTGCGACTCTCTTTTAGCGCGCGTAGGACCACTTCCTCACGTGTTATTCGAGAAAACGAGAGTAGGTCTTCTCTCTCTCAACTTTGCCTCCCCTCGCCCCCGTTTTACTTTTTTTTTTTTTTTACTCCGATGTGCTGTTGCTCCTTTTTTTTTTTAATGCTCTCTGTTGAAGTCTTCCCGCACTGCACGGATATTTCGTGTACGTCAGATGGCAAGTACGTATAATTATGTACATGACAGCGTGCACGCGCCAATCCTCTTCTTCTTGCTTGAGCTTCGCGAGGGAGTTTCTTTTCTTAGCGGATTATGCACTCGGAGCTCCGCGAGCAGTGGATGATGGGCCACTTTTTTTGCTTACTTACTCTCTTAGTTGGCGGGCGGCGAGTTTGTGCGGCGCCTGAATCGCGCGGGCTACTTTTTGGTGGTGAATAATATAATTTATGGGTTTGCGACGTAAGTACGACTCTATGTATACTGCAAAGAGAGCCATGAAGAAATTTTTTTTTTTTTTGCAACGATTCATATGTACTTTCGTACGAGGATTCGAGTTCATTCATATAAGTATCGCCATTGTACACTTCATGACTTTTGATACCTGTTCCTTCATTGGTAAGTGATTAATGTAACAGAATTGATCTCTAAGATGGTAAACATATTTTCCAGCGAGGATCAAGATGGTCCATTATTCCATTAAAAATCAGGAGATGACCATTTTTCATTAAGAGTCCTTTTTTTCAAAAGAATTTCAAAGATTCCGAGCGTTCCGAAAAATTTGACGTCAAGGTATCAAAATGGTTTTCTCCTCTCAAAAATTATCAACCAAGTAGTCCTCCGTATCCCGTAAATTGCACCAACAGTTTTGTGAAGAATCCAATCAATCAGTTCACCGACAAATATCTCTCACTGGCAAGACAATAAATATATTCCCTATGTATCCTCGAGTACTTATCGCAACGCTTTTACGCACGAAGATAGCGAACATGGAGGGGACAAAAAAAAGAAAAAATCTAAACATGGTCGTACGCGGTTGGTACGTATACATACTCGCGCACGTAATTCGTGATACGGCGCTGATTAGGTGACGCGTGCAGGAGAAAATAGTCTCTAATCTCTCGTTGGATGCAAACGAGTTGTCGAGGGTTGTTAATCAAGTTCTCTCGAGCTCTGACTGAAAGCGTTTTCTCTGGAAGCGAAGAAAAGAAAATACATCACACCAGTCTCGCGTGTGGCAGTGCAGCAGCAGCAGGTACTTAACTGATATATATATATATATATATATATATATAATATGGGGGAACTCGCTATGAAAATACTGCTCGCTTGTCTTTACTTTTTATCTCACTTGCGGGCGCGTACAAGCGCATCTCAACTTCTCACCTTACGCCTCTTCTATACACTCACTTGAATTCTTCTTATTTTTCCTCTCCTGTTTTTTTTTTGTTTTTGCTGCGACGCGTCAGTCACGATCACATCTTCTCTGACGGTTTTGTCAGAGGATTGAGCAATCGAAGGGTCGTTTCTTCATTTGTTTTTTTCCGACTCTCAATCACACTGTTTTCAAGTTTATTTATAAACCAAGAAGTGATAGTTGCAAGGATTAAATAATTTCGATGCGCGGTTGCACTGCACGAAAACGTCTAATAATAAAAATTGCTCGACCAAACACTGTAACTCTTTATCGTGAATAACATTATCGCGAAAGTGCGATGCTAAAATTAGCCCGAGCACTAATCGTACACCCAACGTTAATAAAAGTTCAACGTTCGGCGCGGAATAATACAGCCAGCGAGCGTTTACAGTAGGTACACAACTATATATACGCGGTGCAGAGCAAGTATATGAAAAATCTAATCAACGACGTCGATTGCGCATAATGTAGGGTACAGCAGCAACAACGGGCAGCGCGGACCAAACGACATCGCGTATAAAATACAACGAAAGCGATAAGCCGCAGAGACGCTGTCGAGAGCACCGTCGGAGATACGTTTTCCTCCTCCCTCGTTCCTCTTGGCCTTTTTCTCTTCGGAATTCGGTGAACTTTGACATCGCGGCCAGAGATGATGCGTCCTCGTGCGTACGCGTATTATACCTATACACTGGCGCGCGCGCGGCCGCTGGGAGTGGATTTTTCAAAACGAGGACGGAATCGAGAGACGTGACGCGCCGCTCCGCCTTTACTTGGTTATCTCTTTCTTCGATCGGGCCGTTGTGTATATATGCGTGTGCAGCGAAGATTAGAGGAAGATAATGAGGTTCTTATTTTCATAATCCATCGTGTGCAGGCTCGACCCCGCCCATAATGATTTAGACGAGTGTGTGGATGAGTGCGCAGTGTGTATCTATGACAGGTTTGGAGATTATTTTGACAGATTTTTTCTTTCCTCCGCTTTTCTTTTTTTTCACTGTCATTGATTTTTGAAAGATGAATTAGATGACGGTGCAAAGTGCAGCAGGCGTTGGCCATGATGTTCGCTATTTTTGCTATTTCATTCATATATTGTTTACTATTATTTCTACAATGATCGGTACGTATATTATAGTGGTGGGTGGATATAATGGCGTAGCAATTTACAGTTTATTTAAGAATAAGGTACCCATTATTTTTCGACTCGTTCCAATCGGATTTATAATCTAATAGCTTCCGTTTTATGAATGACTCCCAGTTAACAATGAGTCGATTGTGCGCGCTCGCGTTTTCGTTTCCAGAAAAACTCGACAGCCTACCGCATTGATGTGTATCTCGTTAAGCTGGCGTATCGAGCGGACGTTTGAAATTTCATTCATCACTGAGGCGAATGGCAAGAAAATGAACAACTTTTTCATGCTGTCTCACGCAATATTTTAAATAAACAGAAACGTGGTCCTCGCAACTACGGTTTTATCATTCGGAAACACTTCAAGGTAAAAAGTGTCGATCAAATTATTTTTTAACCAAAGAGCAGATAATTTTTTATCAGACTATTGTTAAATTTTAAGCAAAAAGTGTTCATGTCAGCCAAACAGCGTAAATAAAAAGTGTCTGTCACAAAACTCTGTCCACCGTCAATTTGACGTCAGTGTAAATAAATTTCACAAAAATTACAAAGTTGAGCAACGCTAGCATACAAACAGGAAGCGATGTACAAATTTGCATTTGTAGACATCAACAGAACGATACAATACCAAAGCAAACGTACGAACAAACGATCGGGCAACAATAATCACTCGAAGCGCGGACGTAGATCCCCCCCGTAAATAAACACTCTCGCGCATTATGTATTTTGACAACCCGAAATTCAAACCCCCCTCCACCAAAGCTCATAAATCCCCCGTTCAATCCGCCCGCTGCGTCCGATTCCCATCGATGCAGCGGATGATGGAAAACAAAAAAAAATAATAACCATCCACGCACTCCCCGTCCTTTCAAAGAGCAGCCGCTGCGAATCGACACGGAAGAGGCCGGACTTTTGACTTTTGATTAAAAAACGGCCATCAGGACATGATGAAATTTTATATACGCGCGTTTCGCCAGTCCGACCGTTGACGCTTTTTCGTAACTTTTCATCCCCCTTTTTGGCTCGAAGCCCTTCGACGATCAATCATCCGGATGCAAGTACACCGAGCCCCGTTCCGCGGATCCAAGGACAGCCGTGCGGGGAACGACCGACGGAATTCCCTGGAACTTTGGATTTCGGATTGCCCCGATTTCGAAATTGAAAAAACAACAACAACAACCCCGGTTTGCAAACGCATCGCGCCGGCAACGGGGCCGAGCCGAGAGGGGGGAGGAAAAAAGGGCCGGAGCGAAAGGAGCGCGGCGCGCGAGAGATAAACGGAGATGAAGCGGAGAGAGTGAGCCGGCGGCCGGGGGAGATAGCTCCGCGCGTTACGCGCGCGGCGGGGGAGCGAGAGAGACAGCGCTCGGGCCTCGGGGACGCGCCGCGAGGGAGTGCGGACGTTGACGGAGCCGGGAGAGCGGGGTCTCTCGTGGTAGTCGGCCGCTGGCCGGTGGATCGTCGAGCCGCGGTCGCGCGATACGTTTGTACGAGCATCGTCGGGACTGCCCCTTTGAATCGCGCGGCTTTCGCTCGTTTTTTCGGGTGTCGGCCGCTGTTGTGATACACCGCGACGACTGTATGTATACTTGGTGGTGGTGGGTCGATGGTATCGCGGCGCGTTGTTGTCGCAGTGATTTCGTTTACTGTTTCGTTTTCAAAGTTGGTTTTTTCTTCCAGTGGGGTCGGCGATACTTGAAACCGCGGGTGACACAGCAGTGAGTGATTCGAAACTCGTCGAGTGAGAAAGGGAGCAACAAAAGTTCCGACGGTGTGTGATTATACATAAACATCAGAGTTCGGTGATACAATGACAAGAGTACGAGAGCATCAATAATTGTCAACCCGTTGTGCACGAGCTCGGAATACATAAATCGGGTGGAAAGAAGCGATGCGCGCGTTCGAGGGCGCAGCGGCGTAAAAAGCTTAGCCCGTGAAAATTTACCGGGAAGAAGATCAAAGGCCGGCCGCTGGGTGGCCATGAACGTTTGAGCGCCCGATGGCGAAGAAGCGACGGAAGGAGCCGAAGGAGATGCGCGCCGGTAGGTGTATACACGTGGGACGCGAGTCCCTACGGGGTCGCGCGCGGGGGGTTTTTTGTACCTCGAGGAGGGTGAAAAGAATCGGCGGTCGATCGGGAGCGATGCGACGCTGACGATCGAGAATCGAAAATTTCTACGTTCGTCTAGTCGTCGGATCTTTTCTTTTTTTTTTTTTAGTCATCTACTACGTAAACTTATTCGATCAGTTTCGTGATTTACTAAAAAACATTTACCCCTTTTTTCCGGATAATTTTCACCACAGTGTCACTGTGATCTTTACTATGGTTACACAGCGTCCCAACATTACCCTAGTTTTACCTCGAGTTTCGCGATAAAAATCCCCATGATTATTTTCTCCAACCACACACAGTAAAAATCAGAGCTTCACGAGATTACAAGAGTACTCTTGGTCTTGTCTTGTCTTGATTGTCGAGACAATAGTCGAGACAAGACATGGTTCGCAATTTCAAGACAATACCAAGACTAAGTCCTCAAGAATATTGGTCTTGACAAGATTCTTGTGAACACTAATTAATCGAGTAAATTGTATCAAATGCCTTATTATTTCCTTGTATCAATTACTGAAAAAAACAAAATTTATTCATTGTTTAATTTGAATTGTAAAAAAACTAAAAAATCATACAGTCGGAAGAAGTAATAAATGTTTGCCAAATGATAAAAAAATAATTATAAATTTTGGAATAATAATTATTTACATAAAGATATTCTCTGACAGAAATACATTTTTTCCATACTATTTTTGAGAAAATACTTTTGATATTGTCTTGAAATTTTAATTTAAATTACATTTTGATTATTCTTTTATCCAGTCAATTTTGCTTTCTTATTGAGAAAACTTTGTAATGGACGAAAAATCAAATATCGAGATATAATATTTAAAACTTCTGAAGTTT